>JANWGL010006915.1:0-24694 GCA_025200755.1 Ceratobasidium sp. C01 | reverse complement strand
ACAGCTTCGCCACCTATTGTGTCGACATTTAGCTCCGCACTAGCGCCCCTCGAAATTCTACTTAGCCACTCGAATAAGGGAATAGATAACCACCGATTCACAGCCGACACTAGTGAGGAAGGCGTGCCAGTGATCGAGGGGGCTCACGTATCCATCTGTCCGCGTGAGATGAAAGGAGTGGCTGTGCAAGTGGCTCATCCCTTTGTCGTGCTATCGCCGAAAAGGGGAATTGTAGAACTGTTCGTCGCCATTGTCCTTGAATGCCTGTGATGCCTGAATATGCCGTGATGTGTTTCATTCATTTTAACAATGTCATTCACAGGTTTAGAGCCGATCTGGGTTGGTGGCAAAAAGTCCCGCACAGTGGAGTGTGTGAAGTGTATAAGTCTGGCTGTGTGAGATTGGGAGAGGGGTACTAGTACAAATTCCCCCCCTCTCTGCGCTGTGCCCGGCCTTTACCCCGGTCTATTTTGGCGATTTTTTAACTTGCTATTTACTGTAACGCACATTCGACGACGCTTACATCCTTCATTCATTCGACGCTTTTATTTCAATTCACGACTCGCCAGGTTCTGCTCGTATATGCAGCTGGCGCGAGACTTTTAATCTTCGTTTTTGACATTTTGGGATTCTACTTTTCGCATTAATTTTGTTCGTTTTCTTGAGTTTCTTGTACGACAATCCCAATGTCTCCACTCGCATTCGCATCTTTGTTCTCGGTTATCTCCACTATGAGCGCTATCGCATCAGCGTATCCGGTTGAATTGCGTATTCGCCAAGGTACGTGTCCCATTCCGCCCAGCGCCACACAAACTCTTATCGCGTGGCTGACGACCATCCTCCCTGGCTGGTATTGACAATAGTGCTCGCAGATGTATCCGTACCTGCCTGCGCGATTGCGTGCGCTGCTCAAGTCCCGCCCGATACTACAACGTGCACTCAGGGGTTTACGACTTGTTTATCCATGAGCTGCCTTTTGAACGACTTTAATGTCGGCGTAACGTTTGTGGATTCGTATTGCGCTGTGAGTAGTCCCGTTTTGTTGAGCGACCGGCGGAGACTGATGTACATGCATGTACAGGGCCAGGGAATCGTGCATACCGAAAATGGTGTGCTCGTTACTGATGTGCCACCCGTACGTCGTGTTTCTTCGCCAGGGTATACAGGGTAGCTGATAACTCGAATGTAGGTCGCCGCTACCGCTACTACGCCTCTGCCTTCTGTTACGGTGAGTCGCACTCGAGCGATTGTTTGAAGCTACAAATGCTGATGTCGAGGTGTTCTAGGTTTCACCAACGACTATTATCGTGACTGAATATGTTACTCTACCTTCACCAGTAAGTGCAAATTGTCGCATCGTCTCCTTAGCCCTGTTTGCTGACGACCCACCTAGACTATTGAATCATTCTCAACTCCATCTATTCAAGACTCTTCGTCCACATTCGTTTCAGCAGCTTCATCGCCTTCGTCAACTACTTCGAATATTTCTACCATGACATACTCCAATGCTCTCCGCAGCCCAGCGGCTATAACAGTCTACATAATTGTCACCCTAATCATCCTCGTTCTCATCGCCTTTCTGGTCCGCCACTGGCGCCGAAAACAGCAGGGGGATTATATCCTTCCTACGCACCGGCAGACGAGAGGAAAGTCGTTCCTCATTGATGAGTCGTCGATCAGAGCTGATAGCATCGAGCTTGTGGAGAAAGCTCCTGCTTTGGGTTCGCGTCTCGACGAGGAAGGGAAGGAAAGGAAGGCAGAGTTGAAAATCGAGGATCGGATACTTCTTCTCGTGCCCATCCCGACAAAGGACTCGACACCCGTCGACGCTCCTCTCCCAGTCCCTACACTCTCGCCACTCGCCAGCGCCGGCCCTGTCAGCTACCCGCCAGGACGACAATACACCGCACTTCCCGGACGGGGATCCGACTCTCCACCGGGCCTCAACCAGTCCCCCGTCGCTCAGTCGTTCGCAGCTGGCCGGCAGCGCGCGCTCATTGTTCTCAACCACTCCCACAGCCGGAGCCCTTCTCCTTCCTCTTTGTCATCTTCGTCTTCCTCGTCTTCTCCGTCCACGTCGACTGGGGACGTGTATGCTGCCGTAGCCAGAGCCCCCATACCCGCATACACCTACCAACCCAACGCTCCGTCGCCTCTCAGAGCTCAGCTCGATTCGTTGCCTCACCAGACACCACATCCGTACCCACCGATGTCTATTATGCACTCGACGGTTACTCCCGCTCGGCATACCCCCGCACAGCACTCGCACCATCCTAGAAGCGCAGAAACACTCCGTCAATTCACATTCCCCAATACCTACCGCGCCCAAACTCGGACACAAACTCGGACACAAACGCGGGAAAGCCTGCTGAACGAGACCGAGATGCAGATCTCGATCTCTGAGGCTTTGAGCGACGGTCCTCCGCCATCCCTTCCTCCGGTTACGGAGAGAAGTGAGAGTAGGAACGGAAGTAGGAGTGCGACGCCGAACGGGTCGATTCATCGAGGCCCTGGTGGATCTGGGTCGAGTATGAGCGGGGTGGGCGTGAAAGTGCAAGGGAAGTTACAAGCTATCGTCGTGGGGATGAGGAAAGAGCGGGAGTAGATTTGTTTGTCTTGTTGTAATTACTTTATTTTCTTTCGCGTTACTTGCACTTCGGGACTTTACTTCACACTTCAATCGTTCACTGTCAATCAATCATCGCAGCTGTAATTATTAGAATTCTTAGAACTACCAATCAAAGAAATTGCTCATATTAGCTCCGCTATGCGTCGCTTTTGCTGTGTCTGCCATTCCACTTCGAAGTGGCAAGCCAATCACGGTATCTCTCGCTTCGGGCGTCCCCCCACAAAGATCCAGGTACAATATTTCATAACTGAGGATTACGACCACCAAAACCTAGGGTAACTCTCGTTGTTTCAGCCGATCACTGCGCAAGGCGGAGGCTTGATGCTACTCCGTGATACCTTGGGCGTTTTTTTTTCGCTCCGGGTCGATCGGTGGAACCCACTTCAAACAAAATGAGCCTATATGCAGGGCGGTATGAGGTGGTTCGATAGCAGTTAGAGAGAGAGGTGCCTTGTTGTCTTGTTTCTTTGCTACTCTTCTTTAAATCGAAGGGTATCATTTTGACAGGTCCCTGGATATCTCCAGAAGTTATTAGTTCAACTGACAGCTGTGGGTGGATGTTTCAGCAGGAGATTGGTCTTGTTTGGTCGGCGCTAACGGTCTGAGCCCCTCGTCCGGGGTTCGCCCAGCTTCCAAGACTCTTCCACATAGTGCACATACATCCACTTCTGAGGTTAAATTTTGTACTTTTTGCTCGTATCTCATCGAGCCTCGCATTTTTCCCTCGCACTCAGCATCTCTACAGTCTACCACGCCTCCAACCTCAGCAGCCAAGGTATAGTAACTCCACACTGGCACGAGTATTCTGAGCATACACCCGTAGCTGACTGCAGGCTGTGGCAACCTGGACTAAGCGCATCATGGTCCAATGCGATACCAATTGCTCCGGTGCTGTAGCTGAAATGGCCAGGGCTCGTTTAGACCGAGTCGCCTCGATCACGTCAGAGCACTTTGATTCGTGGGATTACGATTTTGAAGCCTTCTCTACCCAAGGTAGTCACATAGATATAATCCTTTCAAGATATAGCTCACTCTGTCGCTCAGATACCTTTTTCGGTGATACCATCTCCTTTGAACGCCACGGCTCCTTGGACGCATTTGCGTGGCCAGAGACCAGCGGAGCCCTCACTACCACTTTCTTCGTATGTTATACTATTTCTGGCAAGTATTTGAAGCTCGTGGATTAAACTGAAGCTTCTCCCCCTCTTCTCTTTCCCTCCCTCCTCTCTTTCCCTCCCTCCCTCACTGACAGCAAAACGACCAAGGCGTTCGAGAGGTGTTTAGCCCTCCACCGTGTAACGTAGGTCATCGTACTTTGGCGTATATTCTTAGTTGAAAATTACCATTGCTAAATCGTTATTCAGCTGACACTTGAACTAGAGTTGCCACTGGTTAGTGCCAGGAAGGATATGCCACTTGACCTCTTAACTGATAGGTCCCCCCGTGATTTTAGTTACACCCATGGGCCGAAGAACGCTCTGGACGTGTAAGACCTACTAAATTACTCATACTATCACCCATGGTCGAATAATTCATTTTGTTTCTTAAGATTGATGGGCACCCCGACACAGTTACCCTCTTAAACGGAGAGATCGTAGGATTCAATCGAGGTCGTAGCGATTTTGAGCAGGAGGATGACACGGGCTATGTAAGTTTAGTATTTCTCGTATATGGTCATAGCTAACATGAGAGGTCGAACAGCGCCATGGCTCGAACGGTTCAGAGCATGTAGGTGGATTTATTCACGCCTAGGGGGCTCTCGACTAATCTGGCATATATAGTTAACTATCTGGAGTCCGTCATCGTACCCCGAAGTGTATGTAGGGGATAACCCAAGCGGTCATGGTATGTTATCATCAGTGAGCAGGGTAGTCCAGCAAGTACCAGTGATGGGTGAAGGAGTTCGGGACGTACCTTTTTCAAACCGACTAACTAATTTGAAACAGTATCAGTGGGGGTACAAACGGAACCCATTCAAGACACGAACACAGGATCAACCCGCTCTACTATACATCGATGGAATGACGGACAGCACAATACAACGCCTTTGTCTGAAACAATGCCTGCCGGGGCACACCTCAATACACGTGACCCGACATTGGATTTCCCCACTAACGATCCACATCTAGGCGACAATTCTGCATCTACAAGTCAAAATCAGCGTGGTACAGGACTTGGAGAAGCTCCTCTCGGAAGTATCGGCCAGGTTGGATCCCCTATACGACTTCAGCAGGCACGAGGGCGCATTAGAATACTTAGCCCTCCGGTTCATTATGCTGAACAGCCTCTCGCATTCCCTGCCTCACCGTACAACTATCTCGGTAAGCTCTCTTAAATATACTGGCACAGCTTGTAATGTCTTATCAACGACTTACCTCTCCGTGCCGCGTGCTTTGGTGTACGTTTAAAGGGGAAATCTCTGGCGACGTAGAAGGCAGTGGTCATTCAAACACGCTGCCTTCAGGATCAGGGGGGCACCTCGGAGGGCCGCTAGAGGGGGTCAATGGCTGGGAGGCACTTTGACCACTGCGAATGAGGAGCAGGGGGTCCAATTTGGACCCCCCGGGCTAAAGAGGCAGCCTCCAGCCAGTTTCTGCTTTATTGTCGTGATATAGAATATTGTCGAGATGTACGAGCGCGCATAACACGCTGGTACTACACTCTTTAATACGGTTATCTGGTATATATCGCCTATGCTTCTTGTAATATTCAATCCATTCGACTCGTTCGCGCTAGATGATTCAGGAGGAATGGATTAGAAAGCTACAGTAATCGCTACCAATCTAATAGTCCGAAGTGGGAGGCGTATTATGAGAACAGTGGCATCAGTCGTGGAGAGGGAGGCCATATTCCTCGTGGATTTTTGCCAGAGTAGTTTGCTTGATCGACGCGAGCTGGGAGACGTAGTTGCTTCAACACGCGTTAAGGGACCCATGTATGCGCTTCAAAACTTACTTTCCCTAATAGCACCTTTGAAATTGTTAGCATAATCTACGAAATCTTGTACCGGAAATACCTACCTGACCTGCGTCCTTCGATTCGTTGTATGTGTGCAGGAGTTTGATGTGATGCGCCACAATTTCTTGCGGATCTTCGTCACTGACCAAGTCCACATAAGTTCATGAAGGTGCATGAAGATCGAGGAAAAGGCATATCTTACCCTAAGAGTTTCTGTAGCATGTCTATATCCTTCTGCAAGGATTCTGCTTGCTGCGAAAACGAATCCTAAACCAAATTGTTATCTCCAATACTTTAACTTAGCAAAGGCTCAATACTCCGGCAATAGAATTCGGCATGATATGTAAGACACGAGAGGCGGAACTAATAGATTATCAAGGAGAGGTAGGATGCTGGTGGTGGCGGGAGATATGATGGGGTTCGGGTGTAAGCCCGGTGTCACGTGCCATCGTGACGTCGGTTTCCCGATGTTGCTGGCTACCACCTGCCAACCTACAAACGCGATAGTTGTCCTATGTGCTTAGACCTAGAATCTGAACACGCTTTTATGGATGGGGGGAGAGTCAACACACGAATATGGTCCTCTCACTCTGGTCTGAATGTTTTGTCTACTTGCACAATGACCCGGCTGGTTGGTCACCCTTGGTCCTTCGCACGATTCTGGCGTTGCATCTTACGTCCCTCACATTCCGCCCGAAGGACGGTGGGTTGAGCACCACAAGGGGGAAATCGCAGGACCACATCACGAAGGAGTCGTGACTCCGGGCTCGTGCTCGCTGGGGCAAGAAGTCTACGAACTTGTGCTTCCTTGTCAGGTCAGCGGCAAGAACGAAATACCCAAACGACCAGTGACCAGACTTCTTGATCCATCTGGCTATATGGCCCGAGTTTCGTCTTCGTTTTCCAGTCTCCACGAAGCAATTTTATTCCAAACAAGCGAGTTGTCGAGGAACCCGTGCCGGTGCGCGCAGTATTAAAGGGACTGTGACCATAAGGCCCACCGGGAGTTCATTGCAACCTACTTTCAAGATGAAACTTCTTATAGTATTTGCTTCCTTGTTGGATATAACGTTTGTGGTTGCTCTGAATAATGGGCTTTCTCGAACACCGGCGATGGGGTTCAACGGCTACAACGCCTTTGGGTCAGTAGTGTCCTGGATCATCAACATGTCCCAACTCATTCGATGAACGTTAGATGCGGTGGCACGGAGTCGGACTACAAAGGCGCTGCCGACTTGGTTGTGAGCTCAGGCCTAAAAGCTGCGGGTTATCAATACCTGAACATGTGAGTGATATGTCATAGTCCCCCTCGCAATATTTTAACTTCAATCTCGTATCTGCACCAGTGACTGTGGTTGGCAAGGAACCGCTCGCACCTCATCCGGAACTTTCCAATGGGATACCACTCGATTTCCTTCTGGGATCCCCTCTCTAGTCAATTACGTTCATGGGCTGGGGCTCAAGTTCGGTCTTTACAGCGACGCAGGGTGAGTTTCGATGATAGAATTGGCATGACAGTAGTATCGAATGATTAAACTTAGATATTACTCTTGCGATGTTGTTGGAGGGACTACAAAGTGGCTTGGATCTCGAAGTGAGTTTCATTTCGTGGTGCTGTCGGGGCCGCACTGACCAGTCGGTAGACTACGAGACGCAAGATGCTACTACATTTGCATCTTGGGGCATTGACTATCTAAAGTATGACAACTGCTTCATTGTCAACTCGACAGACTTCGTCAATTATAACGTGGGTCATTTTCGAACCCTGCAATATCTTTATCTCACGCACACCTTCCATTAGCCGCCAATCCAACTAGAGGTAGGTCCACGGTTAAACGCTCGCTTGTTTCCTTGACTAATATTTCGCAGCCTATTTACACTGTCATGCGCGACGCACTCAACGCAACAGGACGGCCGATCGTGTATTCAGTGGTATGTGCGCTCTATTCTCAACTGCGCGGATTGAACCTGACTATCATCAGTGTGAATGGGGAGTGCAAGACCCTGCACGCTGGCCAGCCAACGGAAACTCCTGGAGGATGTCGTACGTGATGAAGTTTCTATAATTTTGCTCAATCACCAATACGTTTGGTTTAGCAACGACATCGCCGACTCTTGGGCGCATGTCGTACGCATCATCAATGAGGTCTTCCCGATCACTGGTTTCGCGGGTCCTGGAGGCTGGAACGACCTAGATATCCTTGAAGTTGGGAACTCGGGAATGACGATAGCAGAGCAGCAAACCCACTTTGCTTTTTGGGCTGCAACTAAGTAAGTTGATTAACAGCTATTATCTAATAGTCTGAGCACTAAACACGGTTACACAAACGCCTCTAGATCTCCGCTTTTAGTTGGAACTAAGCTTGCGAGCATTTCGTCTGACGCGCTAGCAATTCTTAAGAACCCTCGTTTGATCGCAGTGAACGTACGTCGCTCAAATCTGCGCGATGAACCGCTGAACCCACTCGCCATTTTAGCAAGATTCCTTGGGTAAATCAGTCGGGCTTCAGAGGCGATACGCCGAGGATAAGGATGTATGGTCCGGTCCTCTTTCAGACGGATCCACGGTCGTAAGTAAGTGTTCTGACTCATTGAATCTCTCAAAATGTTTTGTTACTGATTGTCTGGAAAGTCGTTATAAACTGGCAAAGCTCCAGTCGCAGCATGACTTTCAGTCTCGCCGATATTGGAGCCAGCTCCGCCACCGCAGTTGACCTCTGGACTGGCTCTAGCTTGGGAACGCTAAGTGGCTCGTGAGTGAACCGTTCGTGTTATTGCCGCTATGCTGATAAATACGCTAGGTACACCGCGACGGTCGCTGCCCACGGATGTTTCGCGCTGAAACTGAGCGCCGTCAAGACTATCGCCGCCCCAACATTCACGTACTACACCGCGTCTGCATCCACGAACACACTATCGGGTGGTGCAACCACTCGTGTAGTAAACTCTACGGCCACGCTCGTTGGATACGTTGGAAACGGCGGTGTGCTCACGTTCAATGGCGTTGACGGCGGCTCTGGTGGAACGAAGCTGGTAGCGTTCGATTACATCCACGCAGACTGGACTATGAGCAACACCGCCTGTTCCAACTGTCGCAATGCGTATGTTAGCGTGAATGGTGGTACGGCGGTCCAGGTTCAATTCCCGATTTCTGGCATGGTACGTATTGTGTTGCTCAAATGGCTTTTTTAAGAAAACTGAATATTTCTTTAGACTTGGGATATCTTGTACTCAGGGTTTAAGGTATCGTTGGCTGGGTTTAAAGCAGGGATGACGAATACGATTGCAATTTCGAACCCCAGCGCATATACTCCAGATTTTTATCGCGTTGGTGTAGCTAAGTAATTAGCATGTATAGATACAAATGAACTACTCCGTGTCCTTGGGGCTCGTGCCTAGCTTTAAGTATTTGCCGGAGGAGCGGGCAACCCTCAAGCTCCCTATTGAGAACTACGACGAGCTGTCGAGAAAATCAAACATTATGCACAGGCAAATTAGATCCTTCTTTAATGCATATATATGACTTGGCCTGCGCACTTCCATAGGCCTTATAACATTTGGTTTGAAGTATCCACATCCGGTGCTAGCGTTTAGGATGTAAGTTAGATATTTTTTTATTTTGGCACTCGCCAAGAAATGGACTTTTCTTGTTATTACAGTAGATTGTTGCTGCCGTAGTTAAATGATCAGCCAGCTAGCGCTCTTGGTAGCAGAGTATATCATCAAGTCACGTGAATATGACATACTGCACACGAGGAGGACCTCACCACGCTATGCAACACCATCACCAGGCCCAAAACTCTCGCAACATCTACTCGTAAACACGTTTGAAGAATACATATTGTTATATTTAATTCGTCATGACATTATACCCGCTGATTGCTATACTAATAAACCTCAATGTAGAACTCATTCAAACCGAGTGAATCTCTAGCTAAGAGCATAGTACTCGATGATCCAGAGCACTTTACCTAGAGATAGTGGATGTAAGAAGTGAGTCTGAGGAAGAGAAGAGGAACAAAGCTTACAGGCGTTAGTGTGGCGAGGACGACAGCTGTTGAACTTCTAAACCTTGGCCTTCAAACATAGTACAAACGCCAAACCCAAACTCAAAGTCATACTCATGCTATATTGAAGGACGAATATCCAAAGCTAAAAATTATTCCAGGTCAGTAACTCAATCTTCAAGCGAAACCACCAATACACGCTCAATGTCTCCTACTCCGCAAGCTCCAATGCACCCACCGCAGGAGTCTGCACAGGCGTCTGATACATCAAATTCACAATAACCTTTTCGCTCTTCGTATCTCTCAACGTCTCCGAATGGTATGCGGAGCTTCCCAGGCGCCCGTTACCTGCCGGTAGATCTGCAACACCATCTGCTGCACATCCATCAAATTCGAGTCCGATGTGTCGAGGCACCGACAAGTCTAGAGGTAGCGCAGACAACCCCCCCCCCCCCTTTGATGACGTAACCGGTACCGAATCCATCTGCTACGATGGAACCGAAGCCAAATGGGGCAGAGAGCAGGGTTACCGTAGTTCGAGGTAGAGAACATATCGATGTTGAACAAGGCCTTACCAGGTTGTCGACAACGGCGGATTTAGCGCGTTCGTGCGCTATGTGACCTTACCAATCGCGACTGCTTTCTTTCGCCGGCATGTCTGGTTTGTTCGGTACGTCGCATTACGCTCACCACCTCGTGTGACGCATTGTTGCCGAGATATCTCTTAGAGCTTGTACTCTAGAAACGGCACGAATCCTCAACCCGCCTCGAGCAAGAGTCGTGCCCCCAGGCTTTTTGCGCAACAACACACATACACACACTTCTAAAGATGAATATTGTGCATTGTACTCATCTCTTATCAAGCTCGGCACCTTTTCCACACATTCAGCAGCCCTAGAGTCTACGAGAATCCAGATGGCGCCAACCAAGGTATAAGTAATCCTCCATCGACATTGGCTGAACCAAGGACCCCAAGCATACATCTATAGCTGATTGCAGAACTTAACACTCTAGGCTAACGGTATCATGGAGCTACACAATATTAATCACCCCATTGCGGTAGCCGAAATGGCTGGGGTTGGTTTGGACCGAGTCGCGCCAACCACGTCAGAGTGCCAATTCAACTCCTGGAGCCAGGATTTTGAGTCTTTCTCCACCCAAGGTAGTCGTATCTCTGCTCCGGCCAAGCACTGGCTCACGTTCTTTGAAAGGCGCCTTTTTTGACGACCTTGTCTCTGAACGCCACGGCTCCCAAGACCTGTCCGCCCAGTCAGAGGTCAGCGGGGTTCCTTCCGCCCCTTGCTTGGTGTGCCCTACTCTCTTGAGCGAGATTATGAGGCTAGTAGATGCGACTTATATTCTCCTTATTGGCAGAAATATGGTCAGATTACCTGGGAGATACCTAGTCTTCTACTGCTCAATGTGCGTCGCACCTTAGCATATTACCTTAGTCGAAACATACCATGACCAAACCTTATCAGCCGACGCTCGAATTCGAGTCGCCACCGGTCAGTGTAGGAGGAGAATGTGTCATTTCACCCTCCGGGCTAACAATACATCTCCCCTTGATTTCAGACCCACCCATGGGCTGAGAAGCGCACGAGATATGTGAGGCCTACTAACACCTTCGCATCATATCCGACGGTCAATAGCTGAGCCTTTCACTATAAGGTTCAAGAGCCTGTCAAGACAGTTACCCTTGTAAATGGAGAGATAGTGGGGTTCGACCAGAGTCCTGGAAATTCTGAGAGAGAGGATGGCACAAGTCATGTGGGTTTGGTATCCTGGATTTACGACCGTCGTTAACGTGGGGGGTTGAATAGTACTGTGATTTGAATGCCTCAGAACAAGTAGGTGGGGCTATCCGTGCCTAAAGGGCCGCAACTAATCCGGTGTATCTGTATATATAGTTCACTAACTGGAGCCGATTGTTGCGCTTCGAGTCATTTCTGGTAGATAGTCCAAACAGTTACAATACGACACCACCAGAGAACAGAACAGTCCAGCAAGCAACAGCAAGAGGTGCGGATTTCCACAATTGTCTTTTCATCCCGCTAACTAACTTCGGAACAAACGGAAGCAGTCCAAGAAACTAACACGGAACCAAGCCGGTTTACTGTGCATCACTGGGGCCACGGACAGCATAATACAACACCGTTATCTGAAACAACCCCTGTCAACACCCAGCCCGGTGCACTTAACCCAGTGCCGAACTCCCTCGCGAATGGCCCGCGCTCAGAAAACAATCTCGCGGTTGTGCGTCAAAATCAACGTGGTACAGAGCTTAAGCGTCACACTGAGCACGTTGCTCCGTTTGAACCTCTGACGGGGCGTGAGAAGGCACGAGGGCGAATTAGAATACTTAGTCCCCCGGTTCGTCATGCTGGGCGGCCACCCATGCCCCCCGCTTCGCCACAACATTATCCCAGTAAGTCCCTAGGGTCTACTGATATCGTCGGAAATAATTTGCCAACGAATTATCCTTCTGTACTGGGTGCTGGTGATGGACGCTAAAAGACGGAAGCTCTATTGGTGTGGAAGACGGCAACCAGCCAATCGCGTCACCCCCAGGATCGAGCGGATACTCTGGAGGGTTGGTAGGGGTGTTATTGATTGAAAGGCCTTTTGATTATCAGAGATGGAGGGTAGGCGGACCAAATTAAATACCTCCGGCTAGAGAAGCAAGCTCTGACTAGTTTGTACTTTGTTGTGGTAATGTTATCCATGTATAAGAACACACGTAGAACGCTGGTTCTGCTATTTCTACCAAGGTTAATTGGTACTATCGCCAGACTTCTTATGCCTCCCAACCCATACGTGTTATAATACCCATGTATGCGCTTCGAGACTTAATCTTCCCAATATTGGCTTTGGAGGAGTTGATATGACATTACCTTGCTCAACAAGGTTTCTCATAACCGTCGCTTGAAATTCTGGAATTCTGTATCTATTTGTAATTCTGATGGGTCGGTGTGTGTGGCCGAAATGGACGGGACTCGGTCTCTCAATCGATGCTAAAACTAGAAGTAGGGCAAACCCACTGGTGGATAGCTAGAAGCTTACGTCGGCACGTGACTGGTACCGACGCCTAGACCCCCTTAATGCAGCCAAAGATGACGAATCCCCCACCCACCGACTATCTGCATCGTACGGGGGGAAATAAAGGAAGCGGCGTCGGGGAACTCCGAACATAAAGGGCAGGGCAACGGCATGGATGCGATACCAAATACTACTACAAGTTAGTTACATCGTCCTCCAGGCTTGCTCATAACTTCAATTCTGCTCCGCCATAGCGTTGTCGTGACCAGTCATCACCCCGCACTACGTCTTTGCACCTCGTACTGGATAAGCCTCATGAGCCTCTTCTCTTTGCCAGGCGGTTGATGTCCCGTGATCATCGGTCTTCTACGAGCTACACGCCTCACCCCTATCATACATAACCACGCCCCATGGACCACGCCCAAATTTCGACTCAAGCCTCGCCCATCGGCTCCCGTGACCCGGCCGATGTAGGAGAGCGTACTTCGTTCTAGGGCCACTAAGCAATACAATCGTTGTCCCCGTTTATTGCTTTACACCCCTTCGCCTCGCTTGCTGGCGTGGCCGCTCCTCCGACTGGATATAGCAACACCATTACTCCCATTTCACACTTCACTGCACTGGTTTCTTTGATTTGTCAATTCGCAGACAGCATTTCTACTCTACAAGGTTAGTCTCTCCCCGATTTGGCGTTGGGCGGAGTGGACCTGGATCTCCCAATGCGTACTAATGGAGTTGACCACGAAAACGACGAGGAACCGAGCACAAATGAACGATTCCCCGGCGTCCGGACACCCCGCCTCTTGCTTGGGTCTCCGATCGCACACCAGCACCCTCTCCCCATCGTCGCTGTATAGCCGAGTGACCGTTTCAATATTTCTGGGTCCCCTTCTGGCACCCCCCGAATCTGGGTCGGACGAATTCTTACACATATCGATCCAACAACTGGCGAAGTTGCTTCGAAACAGGTAACGGAGGTATGGGAGATACAGGGGGCAAGGGAGCTTGGGTCGACTACAAACGCGGGCGGATCTCCAAAAGGTACCAAGAGGATGGGGTGTTTCAAAATGGGATTAGGGGGTAGCGCTAGTCATGCGAGCTAGGATGTAGTATAGTACATGTCATTATCGCTTAGGGATATCGATGAAGACGATGTCGCTGAGCAAGCCAAGGACTTTGCAAAGGGTGTCTCTTACGAACTGGTCGCCGAGCATCAGGACGGTGAGCATTGTAGGATAAAAATTACTATTGAAGTTCTAACGCCGTCCGATTGATAATAAAGGGAGCTTTTCGGGTATGGACCACAGGCAAGGATACTATTAGAACTCACATGCAACACTACTTTAACCTATTTCCAGGCGACAAGGAGAAGGTCAAGCGGCTCCAAGACGGTTATCTCCATTTAAATGGTGTCAAACACGTCGTACGTACCATCTTCTTGCATGTTGTGTATATGCGTTGGTATTTAGCTTCGTCAAGGTTATTTCTTGGAACCCACTCAAGCTCCCGCAGGGTAATCAGACAATTGGAGTGGACTTTAACGCCAGCGACACAACATGAGCAAAACGGCGCTGTTAAAATTTAACTATCGTTGATGATCAGCAGGACGTTGTGTATGGTCCGTCGCCTCCTTCAATTCCACTCACAGATACTCGAGCTCACTCTCCTGTCGTTGGTTTGTTGATTGCAAACGAGCTGGGGATATAACCCCGCAATCCAGATCTTACATGCACTGTCGCGCTTCAAAACACCAGGGGCCAGAGTGAATAAGGACAAAAAAACGGCCAAAAATGAAGGAGTTTGGTGGGGGGGGGGGTATTACGGTCATATTTGGGCCTCTTTTGTACGTGACTTGGCGAAAAACTCAACTTAAGGGCTCCTCGGTCAACGTTTTTGGATAGGCTCAATTAAATTGGCGACGAGTGCGAGTTAGAGAATTTAATTCTTTCGTTGCCCAGGATGAGTTATATCTACAAGTGCCCCCCCCCCGGATAGGCAACGGTTATATACGGTAGTTTGCTTCGATACATAGTTGTTTCTACCAGCAGCCTGTCAATTTCTATCAACTCAACATTGCATCTTGTATGTCGACATCTGCCATTAGACGCCAGATAGCTACGGATCGCTTCGCTTTTGCCTACCATTTAGCAAACCTGTATCGTCGCTTTTATTTTATTTTATTTCTATTAGAAATAAAGATGCGACACCACTCAGGAACGGTTATGGGACAACAAGAGAAGGAGAGGGAATCTACCAAGAGCAGAATTCAACTTGATTTTTACAAAACCTCGCATTCATTGGATCACAACTACCTTGACCCCTCCCCCTCTACACGCCCTCCCTCCACTTTCTCATTCCTTCACATAGCGTTCATCGAACCACACTTGCCCGCCTGACCATCATTTCATCCCCTTCTTGTCGTTTTTTATTGGCTGCTTTAGCTTGCCTTGTGATGTGACGCCCCCCTACCACCTTCTAATTGCTCGCCACTTATCCTACCCGGCGACGCCACCAGCGTACCTTCTGCCTTACCTTTTCACACTGTTCTTCTCGTGCTGCGCCGTTGCACACCATTTCGTTAGCCATGTCTATGTGGTGCTGCACCAATCGCATCTATGCTTGGAAAGTGTACCATCACGAATGCACCCATAGCATTATCCCCGCGGAGCTATTTCAAAATTTGATCAACAAGGACAGGCGGACACGGTTTGTTGAACCTAGGCACTGCGGGGGCGAGGGCGCACGCGATTGGCGATTGGCAAGGAGCACACGGGCGCCCCACTTTTAGGATACAGTATGGGCTGATATGGGGTGCTCGGGAAGATGAGACGAACTGAGCATCACTCGCGGTAAACGGCATCGGGCGAGGAAGAAATGATCGACGGCGCGGGAGCGATTCACGCGCGCCACGTATGATCGAGCTCCCGGAAGCAAGCGAGACTGGAATTGCAGGAGACCGAACACCAAGACCCCTAAGTATAGCGCACAAGGAATGTTTAGCCTTTGTTAGCAAGTATCCCGAGACCATCTCGACTTGGGCAAGCATGTAGTGACATCGGCAAAATCCCTCTTGGGCCCAGAGCGCTCCGGATCCGGCCTCTCAGGAGCCCTCCGGAGCACTCGTGATTGAGCGATTGATTCTAACGAGCGCTCCGGAGTGCTCGTGAGCACTCAGGGAGCACGTTATCACGTGCTCCTTGAGCTCCGACGCGATCCGGAGTGGGCCGTTTCTCCGGATCCCTCACGAGCACTCCTTGAGCCAAGGGGGATTTTGCCGAGTATACTGGATATATCAATACCAAATATCCCTACATTCCTTGCTATATCCAAACAAAACTTAGGAAACATGCCAACGATATTATGTTCTGCCACCAGTCAGAGAATTTTTGAATGTTATAAGTAACCACGAGCCGAGAAATAGCTTCTGCAAAAAATCCAGCTCATCGGCTGAGTTTGGGCGGCACTGCCATCCATGCGCCACCACTGATCTACCGAAAGCAAGAGTCGCGAGGCCTCCAGGCCCTTTGCACATAACACGCGCATATGCACACCTCTTAGGGTACATCATACATGTTTTACTCACCCCTTATTACGCTCGGCTACCTTCTCACACATTAAGCATATCTGGAGTCTGCGGCGCGCTGGGATGCATTAACCAAGGCACAAATAATTCTGTACGCCACCTGGAAGTGGAGGGAAGCAGAACGGATGGTCTACTAACTGGGTTCCTTTATATGAATTAATCCAAACTGTTGTCCTAGGTGTCAGGTTGTACACGCACCGCATATAGGCAGAAAATATAGGCATAATGAATAAAAAATATCTAGATGGCATTCTCAGATTTGGGGGCAGAGTTAGAGCTGAAAGATGACCTAAATCTAATATCCTTCCGACCTACTGCACATAATACTATTTCAATACCATTATTGACGCACATGGTCATAGCTTGCCTCTTTTTAATTACTCATCACCTGCATCATTGAAGCCCAAATGCAGAGCCGTAAACACGTGACTTTCTTCAAGCGTGAACGCCGCCAACCTTGCGCTGTGATTGCAGTCACGCACCTCTAAACCACTCCCTTTGTAGTTTTGCCTTAAATTTGTTCTCCTATGTAAGTATATATATCAACTAGCATCAAAACAGTGTGAGGTAGGAGGATACTTATGATGAAGGGGTAGATTACGCTCCGCCCTTGAGTCGTTAGGGTACGGGTGTAATGGGAGTCATTTGGCGAGCATCCAGCAATTGTCCTTGGCCTTTTCTTCTGCCTGATGATTTAATGCTTCGGCACCAATCAAGACTGCCTATATACACTTCTGTTCTCGACTATCCACAGACAAGCTACACAATAAAACAACCCACCTTCTTGTCTTTATCGTACCGAAGTAAGTTCGGAATCTTGCCAAACTCTGTGTGGATTTTTTGTCCGGGCCATTGCATGGCACGATGTATAGTCAGATTAGATTATTCTCGAACGGATGAGTGACTTCAATTGTTCTAGTTAATCAGAGAACACTTACCTTGCTACAAAAATACAAAATTTACCCCGCTAACATCTGTTCCAGTGTCGATCCCAACCACGATTTTGCTCTTGTACAACGGGATTATCGATGTGGTGTCGTAAAGCGCAAGCTGTGGCTTTGGGTGGCGGCACATCCTAAAGCCCCGTGGGTTTGAAATCCAGCACAGTAAGGATTACTCTGACATCGGGGTCAACAAGTCTCCCCCCGCCCGCTACCTACCAATTCCTTACGTCATAAGAAGATAACTGACGGGGGTGGCAGCGTCGGGCTCGAAGGAGCGGCGCGGACCGTGAAGCTAAACTAAGTCCGAACTCCAAGCCCCTATCCCAGCAAGACACGGCGCCTCTTCCGGAAATTCCGTACCCGGGGTCTAAGGTACTACTTGCGGGGTTCAAAGCGGGGCCGACGACAGGGTTGCAATTTTCAAAACTCCGGCGCATATACTCTAGATTTTATCGCTTTGGTGCGGTCGGGTAATCACCAGGTATACAGTATTAGGTTCAAATGTGCATTCCCAAATCTGACTCCCTGAACACAACAACCGTAGAGGAATCCTAAACATTATTACTTTAAGAATTGAAACCCGAGTGCCCAGCTTGTGTCGTATCATTTGATGATACCACCATCGTATACTATACTAATCCAGATAAATGGCTTCAGCTTTCATTTTTACGGGACCCGTTCGAGCGGCACCTATTCGCACAATTATCATAAGCCCAACTCGCATAGCCAACCTAGTATAAAGCCCACCTTTTCTTGCCATTCAAGACTAGCACCCAGCTCAATCCCGCCAAAACGAAGACAAAGATCGTACGTTAAAATCCAGCATGGCCTCCCAGAAGTGTACACTTCTTGCAGCGTACTACGAAGGTTGGATAGATCCGCGGTCATGGTGCATATTTTTCGAAATCCATCCGGTAACTGCCCTTGATTGAAAAACAACTCTTTAGCCTGGACGGGCCGGAACCCGATCGTCATACCTTGTCGGCCCCTGGCAAAACTTGGTTTTCCTTCCCCCGAGTACGCAAATAAGTCTGCCTTGAAGAGTCCCAAATCTGCACAAGACGAGATGAACATTCTGTTAAATGGTATATGAGTCACTTCTTCGCGATCAAACTTCTCCCCCTAGTTTCGCGTAAATACGGGCAACTTTAAGTAGTCTATGAACGTTTGGATACCTTATCGGCTGTCTGGGACCACACCCCAATAACCTTTTCGCGTCCTTCCGAAGATACATAGGTTTCGCGGCTCCGGTGTTCGTCTACTTCAGGATCGAAGTTCGCCGAAACCACGAAACCACGAAACCGTAAGAGAAACGCAAAATACGGCTATTGCCAAGGTTCGTGACACCCCAGATTATTGCGCCATCCGGAGTTGCATTGGTCATGCTATAGCCAACACGAATTATATTGGAATCGCATTTAAACATACCACTTATAATAACTTACGAATCGTTTGAAAAGACTAGCTGGTGCCCCTGTGGCTCGTACCTGTTTTTGAGCGTCTGCCGAAGGAACGGGCTGTCACTAAGTTCCTCACTGAAAATTATGAGCTGTTGAGAAGATCAAGCACTGGATATCCGCTACGCATGAACCAGACGCACCGACGCCACCGCTGTTCGAAGTAGGTCATCCAGGCCCTCGCTCATTTTGTTGACAAGATCTTCCAAAAAGGACCGAACGGTTATACTTAAAATACGCGCGTTAAGCAGTCAATGACGTAGAAGGAAAGGTTGATCCTACCCGGGCAACGTCATTCGGCCGCGACGTACTCTGGTCGATTGATTGTTGAAGCTTGTCCCAGCAATTTCAATCGAGTAATCCCTGGTTGCATCGTCGAACGAAATTCTGGTATTATGCTCGAAATCTTTGATGCCCCGGTATGTACATTCGGAGATGTCTTCTTGGCTGAGGCCAGCATTTCCCAGCACGTTTCTAAGATAGGTTTCAAATGAAGCCTCAATTAACGCTCCACCTGCTTGTATGCCTGCCAAGGTATGTCAGATGTCTAACCAGATGCTCATGGACGAACTTGAATTACACGTTGAGGAACGTTCTTTGAGTTTTAATACTGGATGTGTGGTGATTACGAAGAATCTCGTAATCTTCATTGCCGATTCTCCTGCATCGCAGATTACGAGGTTTGTGCCAGGCTAAAACCTCCGTCTTTAGTCCAAACTGTGTAATATTCCCCAAATAAGATAAATCGACCACCCACCTGAAAGCGGCTATTAACACCGGCGTGGTGAACAAGGGAGTGGACCATCGCTTCAGGCTTGGTCACAAATAGTATCTTATCCGGAGCGACGACACTGTCAACAAATCCAGAGTTTACCACTGCATTTCGAAGGAAATACTGCTCCCGGGGGTCCCATTCGCGCGGGCAAACCATTACCATTTCCAATGTAGGCATGTACTGAGCCCAGATTCGCTTGCCGTCAAGTATACGATCTTCGAAGAACGTTTTTGTGTGCTCTAAGAGATAACGCAAGAAGTCCGAATATACTTGTTGCAGTGATACGTTTGTTGGTAAAGCTAATCAAGATAGTTAGATCAAAAAAGTCATTTCCAGGAGGTATAACACTCACGGTGAAGTTGTAGACCATACTCCCTCTTTGAATTTTCGGGGTATAAGTGCAGTGGGAATTGTTTGGCCAGCATCCAACAATTATCCTGGGCTAGTTCCTCCGCTTGAGGAGTTGATGCCCCGGCATCATACGAGACCGCCTACAAAAGCTTTCCTTAGAGAGGGCGCACGAAGCAATTGGACGACAGAATAGCCCACTTTCTTATTTGCATCGTACCAAAGCAAGGTAGGAACTCTACTGAGTCGACGTTGGGTCTCTTGCCCTAGTCAATACTTTACGCAGTGTATAACCTGATCGCCTCCTTCTCTGACACATACACATCTTTAATCGATCCAAATGATTAAGTACCACTTACCTTGTTGCAGGAATGCAAACTTACTGGGCTATTATCCTTCCCAATTTCGACTCCAATTATGATTTTTGTTCCACCCTCCCATGGGCCCCGCAATGGTCAGTTCAAAGCATCCATATTCAGTATGAGTGTTCAGAAACAGGCAGGTCGCAGTACGCAAGCCAAAAGTTCGTCCGATTGAGTGTCACTCAAGCGAATGGCTCCCTCTTACTGCGAGACTGTCGATGTGTTAAGGTAGGGACCACTCAGATCCCACAGGGCTTATCTAAGCGCCGATAAAACTCCGTGACAAGCATCACACTTTCCTATGTAGCTACAGAAACGAGAGAAAAATCAAAAAAAATCGGTTTCCGAAACCATTTTCTAAGCGTCGTAAAAGGTGTGCTCGAACTGGTTGGAGGATGAGAGGTGAGGTATTGGAGGAGGAGTATACCGAACAAGAGGGAGCGGAGCGTGAGAAATACTGGAAGTCATGTGACTTACGTGACCGAGCGACCATCATTCGTGTGCCCGACCTCAGTTTGCTGCCGTCGAGTCTCGAATGAAGACTGCCTCGCGTTTTGGTACGTAAAATTCACGAAATGTATTCTAGGTTACTATTGACGCTTTCCCGCTGCCTCTTCCATCTCCTCCAAGATATTTCTTGGGTACTCACGATGGCCGTGATACCTCTTTGCTGCCCAGATCGATAATCGACCATCTAAACCTTTTGCATATCCGTCGCATATCCTCCTAGAACGAGTGCAGAACCTAGGGATGTTAAATTGGTGAGTTTCCGTAGCACCTTTGACGAGGTGAACTCACTTTCGGATATCCTCCAGGGATACACTGTCGAGTGCCTTCTTCACGTTGGCCTCCAGTTGCTTCTCTCCCACTGACTCGGGAAACTCCCTATATGTCCGTTTCGCCTTCCCCCAACACTGCTCGATCGGATTGAGCTCAGGGTGGAACTTGGGTAATAAGAGGAACCCGTGTCCTCGGGACCTGACCAGATGCTCAAGAATAGACGCGGGATTGACAAAATCGGGCTCGTTGAACAGAATATGACGAAGGCAGCAGTCGGTACGTGTTTTGTCGCCTTGCTTGCAGTCCGCTCTGATTTGATATGCGTTTTCCCACCCTCGTTCCTTCAGGATTTCGGCCATCCCCTTGAACCACCCAGCACGCGGATGGCCTTCTGGCCAGTAGAACGATTGTGGCTCGCCATTACAAAAGCAGCCACCGGTCATAGGGACTTCAATCTCGTTCCCGTCCTCGTCAGTTGTTTTAACGAGGAAGTTCTTCGATTTCGAGGAAAATTTGGGCATCCTTTGGGCCGACGGAGCGTTGGCACCTCGTTTTTTATGAGTCGGTGAGTTGTCAAATACAAATAGGTGGTCCTCGCCCGGATAATGCTTTGCTAGAATATCGGCAGCGTGTGTTATCTGCTTGCACACATGAGATGTACTGAAATAGCCATCACGAGCCTTCCCTGCGTGAAACAACTCTCGCACGCAGTCTCTCCTAAAGTAAGTGCGTTTAGTTAGCTGCAAGTGAATTCTCACTAATTGATGCTTACCCATCTGGTGAACACATCCAACCGTGCTCAGCAGACACAATATCGGATACCATGAGTGAAGGACCCTCGCCTTTTTTGCTTGGGGTTCGACTAGCTAACTCCAGCACCCACAGGAGCATTCGTCGGTCGTTAGCGTGAAACGTGCATTCGTCATGGAACCATACGACAATTCGGCGGAGGATTGGATCCATGTGAGCCCGAGTTTCAAACACCGCATATGACTGCATCCTAGGCTCAAGCTCCTTCCACACCTGTAGAAACACATCTTGACGGTACCGGACAACATCTTCGCGCTCGTGACCATCAATGTACATTCCCTTTGGCTCTCGGCGCCACCGGTAATCCATGCGATGCAGCCAACGTTTTGCCGTAGTCCTCGATACAGCTTTGGTAAGCCCCCATGTCTCTTGTATATCAGGCAAGGCCGTAAATTTGATAATGTCGCTGGCTGTGATATATTTTCCGACTCCACGCAGATATAGTGCAAGTTCCTTCTGGAACCGTCGTACTCGATCACAGGATCATGATTGAGACCGTACGAAGTGCGAGGAGTGAAAGATGGATCAAGCAGGCACGCACGTCCCCAGGTACGCAAAGTACGTGCATGTGATTCCCCATGACCCTTAGCAATTGCTGTGTCCAGCGATGCTTGCTCCCAGGTGACGCCCTTTTTTGTGTATGTGCGGAAGAATTCAAGCACACTAGACAAGTCTCGCAACGCCAGTGAGTCTAATTTTGATTTCGTGTGTCCGACACCTGAGCTCCGCATTGGCTCAACACGGGCTTCAAGTATAGGGATTGCAAGCTTGACAACGGGTGGAGGTGGAGGCTGATATATGCTGAAGTGGGATATTGCTGGGGGCGTTGTTGGAGTCGCAGCACCAGGGACAGCTGGGGGAGGAGTTGATGCTGGCTCCACTTGGGATGGAGGTGTGGGAGGTGTAGGAGATGCGGGAGGTGCGGGAGGTGCGGGAGGTGCGGGTGACTCATGGTGGGAGCTAGTATCCTTCAACCCGCTCTGGACACAGTCAGCTGTATGCACTCAAATAATAACAATTCATGCATTTACTTTGGTTTGATGTCTGGGATGGTTCCCAAAGTTAAGTAGATGTCTCGACTTCTTTGTCTGAGGCATTGGTTCAGAATTGCTGGATGGAGTCAAAGATGTAGAGGTCGCGTCAATGATGACGACGGAGAACTGATTGGGCGGTCACAGTGTGGCACGTGCAAAGTCACAATACTCAAGTACGTGATCTTTTCTGTCACACAGATCACCGATAAGCCCAACTTTGCTAGTGTACTTCTCCTCCAATAGCTCACCTCTCATCCTCCAACCAGTGCGAGCACACCTTTTACGACGCTTAGAAAATGGTTTCGGGAACCGATTTTTTGATTTCTCTCTCGTTTCTGTAGCTACATAGGAAAGTGTGATGCTTGTCACGGAGTTTTATCGGCGCTTAGATAAGCCCTGTGGGATCTGAGTGGTCCCTACCTTAGCCGAACTTGGGGTGACGGGCACGCCTTAAAGTCACGTGAATTTGAAATCTCACCCTCACAGGATCACATCGCGCTGTACAGTACCACCAAGCCTGAAATTCTCGTAAAGCCCACTCGCGAATAACGTTCAAGGAATACATATTTTTATATTCAACTCTTTTTGACAGTACATCCAGCTAATTAATATACTAATACACCTCGATACCCAACCTGTCCAAATTACTCGAACCTCTAACTGAGAGTTTAGTACTCGGAGATCTGGAGCACTTTGCCTAGAGAGTGTGAATGTGAGAAACAGGTCTTGAGGAAAGAAAAAGACTGAGACTTACCGACGTTGGTATGGCGAGGGCGACGACGATTGAACTTCTGGACCTCGACCTTCAAAGACAGTCAACACAGACCTCAAAGAGAACCAGAGAGTAGCACTCACGCTATCGAAGAACGAATACCCAGAAGCTAAAAACCATCCCAGATCAGTAACCCAACTTCCCAATCAAACCCAATAACACTCACTCAAAGCCTCCTCCTGCTCCGCAAGCTCCAACGCACCCAGAGCCGGAGTCTGCGCCGGAGTCTGATACATCAAATTCGCAATAACCTTCCCGCTCTTCGCATCTCTCAACATCCCCGAATGATCCACAAAGCTCTCCGGCCGCTCGTTCGCCTGTCGATGAATCTGCAACACCATCTGCTGCACGTCCATCAAGTACGAGCTCAGCGTGTCGAGGTACCGACGAGTTTGGAGGTGCTTGGACGTGGCGCAGACGGAGATCCCTTCGTCTTTGATGATGTAACCGATACCGAAGCCGTCTGCTGCGACGGGGCCGAAGCCGAAGAGGCGGAGGGCGGGGTTGCCGCAGTTGGAGGTGGAGAGGATGCTGGTGTTGAGGAGCGCCCAGCCGGGGTCGGTGAAGATCGTGGGGAGCTCGACGCTTTGGCTCTTGGACGAAACACTACTAGCACCGTCGTCGGAGGGAACGGGCGAGGGCGGGGCCGAGTTCATCTCACGGCGGATAAGGCAGTAGAGCGCATACAGATGCCTTTACGTGTCACCCGTCAGCGCGCGCCTAGCTACACGGATTTTGTATACACGTACCTGTCTTGTCCAAGACCTTGACTACACTCCCTCGTAAGCTTCACATGCGAATTGCAAGCCGTCCTCAACGCCTGGATCTTCTCCTTAATCCCACTCTCCGAGAAGAACGTCTACCCATCAACCCACATCAGTCCCCACCCCACAACACAACACAAACGTCATACAGCGTACCTTGGTGAACTCCACACTGGCAGGTTGAACAGTCCTAATCGCCTCAGTCCGTCCATGCAAGAACGCTTTCGTCATCGCAGGCTCATACGTGCACTCGGTTCGTCCTATCACATCATCAAAACACCCCCGTCAGGGCTAGCTCAACTGACATCTTAGCGCGCACGACGCACCGTATAACCCAAAGTAGGCCGCCTGGAACGCCATCTGCACAAACGCGTCGGGACTAAACCCATGTGCCTTGATAAAGTTTCCGCCATATCCCGTAAACTCCAATGC
>JANWGL010006904.1:0-23767 GCA_025200755.1 Ceratobasidium sp. C01 | reverse complement strand
TCAACGTGATTCTTCAAGCCAGCACGCCTACAAATTGGACTACAAATCTGGCTTCAGCTCGGGAGACATAGCCGACGGCCCGGGCACGCGCGTGCAGAACATGCAGAACAAGTTCTGAAAATATGATTTGTCAACTACGTACGAGGCAGCAAGCAAGCAAGCACGCGATTGATCCGCGAGGTTAGGTTAAGTATATGGGGGCTGCGAAGAAATATAGTAGAGCCTCAAAGTAAATAACATATATCTACAGGTAAAATGACGCGACGCGCACCATCATCTGGCTTGCATTGAGCTATCATGGATCGGCAACGATTCGGTTAATTGTTCCCCGGCTGGTGTTCACGGCCGGGGAGCGGGGAGAGAGAGCTGGAGAGAGCGGGGTGAGATTCACATGCCAGCGGGGCGGACCCACTGCGTGGCCTCTAATTGGCTAGTGTCTAAGAATCACGTGTCCGGGTACGGGCTACTTATAATACCGGCTGTGTGCTAAAGGCTAACTACACTTTCCCCCACCATCATCTCCATATCCCACATGTCGAACCAGGTCATTGTCGTTGGTGGCGGTCTCGCCGGTCTCTCTGCAGCTCACACACTCCTTGAGCGTGGTGCCAGTGTCCTTTTGCTCGACAAACAGGGGTTAGTCAGACAGCTCTATTTCGCGTGCCACTACTCATCGTGTGATCATTTCGCAGCTTCATGGGCGGTAATTCCACCAAGGCTACCTCTGGTATCAACGGTGCGGGCACTACGACCCAGCAGGAGCAGGGCGTCCCAGACTCGGCGAAGATATTCTTCGAGGACACTAAGAAATCGGTACGTCATGCTCCTCGTGACTGGCCCGTCGCTTCACATCGCTTACACTCTAAATTTAGGCCCGCGATCTTGCGCGAGACGACCTTATCCACGTCCTTACCCACCGTTCCGGTGATGCCGTCAACTGGCTGCAAGAAAAGTTCCAGCTCGATCTCTCCAAGGTCTCGCGTCTCGGTGGACACTCCCAGCCCCGCACACACCGTGGAGGTGCGCAGTTCCCGGGTATGGTTATTACCTACGCCCAAATGGAGCGTCTGGAGGACCTTGCCGTCTCTCAGCCCGACCGTGTCCAAATCCTCAAGAAGGCGCGGGTCACCCGTCTGCTGAAGGACGGTGACGCAGTTATCGGTGTTGCCTATGAGAAGGATGGCAAGTCCCAGGAGGCGTACGGGCCCGTCATTCTCGCTACTGGCGGTTATGCGGCAGATTTCACTGAGGACTCGTACGTAGCTTATTTGTCCACCGGCCCGGACTTTACTTATCTCCTTTCGTAGCCTTCTCAAGAAGCATCGCCCTGAACTCTGGGACCTCCCCACCACCAATGGCGACCACTGCACCGGTGATGGACAAAAACTTGCGATGGCCATTGGAGCCAAGGCAATTGATCTCGAGAAGGTCCAGGTTCACCCTACCGGTCTCGTAGACCCCAATGATCCCGAGGCTAAAGTCAAGTTCTTGGCCGCTGAGGCGCTCCGTGGTGTTGGTGGTCTCCTCCTTGATAACGAGGGTCAGCGTTTCGCCGATGAGCTTGGCCATCGTGACTACGTCACTGGACGTATGTGGGAGAACAAGAAGGTAGGTTGTCAGCTGTCATATTTTGAGACGTCTTCTCATTTTTTCTTTTTCTCTCACAGTTCCCTATCCGTCTCATCCTTAACGGAGAGGCGTCGAAGGAAATCGAGTGGCATTGCAAGCACTACGTCGGTCGTGGCCTGATGAAGCGCATTGAGTCTGGTGACGCACTCGCAAAGGAGATGGGTCTTAAGCCTGAGGTCCTTAAGGCGACCTTCGACAAGTACAACGCGGGCGCCAAGGCGAAGAAGGATCCGTTTGGCAAGAAGTTCTTCCACGGCGGCGAGTTCAGGATGAACGACTACTTCCACGTCGCGCACATGACTCCGGTCCTCCACTACACCATGGGTACGTCTTGTCTTGCACAGTTTTTAAACTTGATGCTAAATGCACCCTATAGGTGGTCTTAATATCGACCCCGAATCGCGAGTACTCTCTGAGCAGGGCAAGCCTATCCCTGGTCTCTTCGCTTCTGGTGAAGTCGCTGGCGGTGTCCACGGTGCGAACCGTCTCGGAGGCTCCTCCCTCTTGGGATGTGTCGTCTTCGGTCGTGTCTCTGGTGACTCTGCCGCTGCCTACCTCCTCGGTCAGGGCGCTTCCGGCAGCAATGCCGCTGGCCGTCTAGGCTCCGTCAAGGGCCACCTTATGCAGACCACCGTCCGAGTTGACGAGGCCTCGAACAAGGTCGTCATGGAGGTTTCTTGGGGTGGCCAGCAACAGGGCCAGACCTCTGTGTCGAGCAGCTCTAGTGCCTCTCCCTCAGCTGAGGCTAGCAAGGCGAAGGAGGAGAAACCCAAGGAGGCTGCTGCGCCCGAGAAAAAGGAGGGCAGCTACACTGCCGAGGAAGTTGCGAAGCACAACAAGAAGGATGATTGCTGGGTTATCATTGACGGACAGGTGCTCGATGTTACCAACGTACGTTCACTCCCACTTTCATTCTCATTTACTCTCTCTTACGAGATATCCTTTTATAGTTCATGCCTGACCACCCCGGAGGAGAAAAGGCCATCCTGCTCTATGCGGGACGTGACGCGACCGAGGAGTTCAACATGCTGCACGACCCCAAGGTCATCCCGAGGTACGCGCCCGAGGCAGTCATTGGTACTCTTAAGAAGTAAACCAATTCTGGACTGGACGGAGTTTCGGGTTGTCTCTGTATCATTGTTGTACACGTAATTTGGGATTTTCAACATATTATCATTTTTTGCTGATTCTGTGATGGTCAAGCGCGTTGGTCACAGCCAATTGAATTTTGGCGTTGACTAAGTGCCGGCACGTGACTAATTGATGAACCAAATATGACCTCGGTCTATGTAGCTATTTAACTTGAACAATCACTCAGAAAGAAGGCCCTGAGCTCTTTTATTACCCACTAGCGTCTAGAGGAGGACGATTTGGCGCTGTTTACATTTATTACCGCCTCTCTCGGTATTTGGCTATGCTGTCCGGACACCCTACGATCCAGCTGTGTCGCTTGTAGGAATTACACACTACATCGAATATCTTGTACCCAAATCTGCTCCGAGTTCTATTAATAAACTATAGATTATCCCCCACTTGATTAAGTAGCGCGTCCAAACGACCACTCGCGTTGCATGCCGGTAGCCTACCTTCTTTTGAAGCACAGCTGGTTAAACAGTCACCAGCCGCTATCTCGACACAAGCCGTGAAAGTTAGTTCTTCCTTACAGTCTTCAGAGAGCTTGACGCCTGTTCTAAGCGAGGGAACCTCCTGAAGAGCCAACGGTGGGCGACCCCGGTTCCGAGTTTCGTGCGATTGGCGGTCGTGCAGAGAACCTATTCGTGTTGACTTGTCCGTGTCGAACCGGACACACTGAGTATAAAATCACATGCTGCAGATGGTTATAGAGAGCAAGAGCAACCATATCCTGTCTTGCCCGTCTCATCCTTTCAACTACTCACTCACTTTTGCCTAAAATGAAGTTCACCACTTTTGTTTCTGCTGCAGTTTTCGTGTTGACGCCTCTCATCGCGGCGACACCGACGAAGCGTGTGACTGGGTCTTATACCGTCCCTGGGCTCGGCGCACGCAAACAAGCCATCATCGCGGCTGGTGGCACTGACCTCGACCTCGCTATTGCGATGATGGAGACTGAGAACATGCAGGCAGACTATCCTTACGGTGATGGTAGGACTGGCGACGCATTCAATGCCGTAAGTGGCCAATTCTGTTATGCACTATCTTTCAGCTAACGTACAGATTTGTTTGGTAGGGTATCTTTAAGCAGACCTGGTACATGTTGCGCCAGGCTACCTCTCGCTACAAGGGTCAGTCCGAAAGTGAGTGCAAGCGGCTCTGCCCACACCCTCCCGCGACGTTGAGCTGAGGTCAATTCTAGGCCAATATAACAACGCTGCCGAATTGAACTCCAACTTGTCTCTTGATATTGCCGAGCGCCATGAGTCTCAGAATTACTACGGCGAAACGCTGTGGTTCGCTGGACAGCGTAATGGGCAGTACGGTCTTTTAAATCCCCACACCACGGATATTGAGAACGTGAGTGACGCATACGATTAGCTCCGCGTTGGTTATTGACGAGCTACTTCCAGTGTATGTCTTCCATTCGAACCACGCGCCATAGCTAACTAACCATGTGCGTACCCCCTCAAACCGCTCGCCCGCCTGAAACAGAGTAAGTTTATGAACACAAAGTATGTGAGCCGTATTTTTTTGACTATGGTTGTCCTGTTTCAGTCAGAATAGTGTTTACTGGCTCCGCTCGCAAATCCAGTCCAACAGCAAGTACCTCACGGACGACACCCGCTTCTGGATCGATCCGGTAGGTGTATTTTAGCTTAGGTTTGATACGAGCTTACACTTCACATTTTATAGTACCCGCCTAACTAAAAGACGATGCGGCCCCAGAGGTATTCTGTTAGCGGCCATGTTAATTTGTTGTAGTCCACTAAATGTATCGCACCTCTGGATCCTTATGCTTGAATTTCACAAACACCATTACTCGGAAGTAACACAAACCATTATATCTTATCTGAGAGATGTGGTTTGGATGACAAAAGCTGGGTGTTTGGAGTTAGACATATGGTGCTCGTGATAGAGAATCACTTAGCTCACCCGACACTCGACGTTATATGGGTGCTCGGGATATGGTTGCGGCTTCGTATAATAAGTTAGTCGACTTGCCTCAGCAACGATCACAAGTAATCAAGTGCCTTGTAAAGGCGAAGTGCCCCAAAGCGTAAAAATCGTACCGAAGAGCCTAAACATTCATCGATTCATTGCGTGGTGGCATAGAGCATAGAGCTGCAGTACTCTAGCTGTGCGGGCTTTTGTCAAGAAAAAATCAACCCCACGAGCCCTCGCCAAGTCCCTAAACGCCGACACATCAACGGTTGCGAGCTGAAGGGCCGTACTATTAATGAGGTTGGTACCACTCTACAACCTAAATTTTATAGACTGGGGTCGCGTCACGGTGCTTAAGCACCAACTAGGTGATCCTTTAGAAAACATTACTTATTTATCTTATACAGTAGATGTATTATGCTCTTTCTCAATTTTCTCCTCACCGGTCATAATCTTACCTCCTTGTAGAGGTATTTTTCTTGCCTAGCCCTATAACTATCGCAATCTAGGTGCCTCTCTCCACCGGCGCTAGTCTTGCCCCATGTTCTCCCATAGTCGTATAGCGCATATATTTATGAATGCAACCATAGAGGGTGTGGCGTGTGACTCCTTGATGAACAAGGGTGAGATCAATTGATTTGGTCTTCTCGGTCAAACGTAAACGCGTTCTGTGTAGCCGTTCAGCTTAAACAGCCACTCGGAAACAATCCCGTGAGCCCTTCAAATGTCACCGGGCAACCATTACTCTCCATGCTTAATTCGCTGCTTTCCGTATTTGGCTTCGTCGGCCCCCACAACCCAACCATATTTCTTGCGGGAACTTTGCGCCGCACCAAGCATTATTCTAAAAGTGCTAGACATCACCCTCGCTAAACAAAGCGTCGCGTCTGAACGACCACTCGCGTTGCGTGCCGGTAGCTTACCTTCTTTCGAAGCACAGTCAAACGGTCACCTGTTGCTACTTTGATATAAGTTGTAAGTGCTGGCTCTTCTCCCTAGTCCTTAGAGAACACTAGCACTCGTTCTAGGTGAGGCGACCTCCTAGAAAGCCAACGGCGAACGACTCCGGTTCCGAGTTTCTTGCGATTTATTGGTGGTCATGTGTGAATCGCGTTTATTCTGTCTTTTTCACGTTGAAATGGACTTGTTGCACTGATTCGTTGAGTATAAAACTACATGCCCCATGTGGTTATGGAGAGCAAGAGCAACCCCTCCTGGCCTGCCCATCTCGTTCTTACTATTGTCCACATACTTATATCTGCGATGAAATTCGCCACTCTTGTCTCTGCTGCCGTTCTGGTGTTGACGCCTCTCATCGCGGCAGCGCCGACGAAGCGTTCGACTGGCTCTTACAGCGTCTCTGGGCTCGGCGCACGCAAGCAGGCTATCATCGCCGCCGGTGGCACTGACCTTGACCTCGCTATTGCGATGATGGAAACTGAGAATATGCAAGCGAACTATGCCTACGGGGATAATAAAGTTGGCGACTCGTTCAACGCCGTAAGCAATCTGCCTACTCTATCATGGGCCGACTTTCGGTTAACACATAAAATTATCGGTAGGGTATCTTCAAGCAGAACTGGTACATGTTGCGCCAAGCTACCTCCCGCTACAGCGGGCAGTCTGAAAGTAAGCGCAGATAACTCTAACTTCCTCCATATTGACCCCAAGTCGTCTCTAGGTCAGTACAACAACGCTGCTGAGTTAAACTATAACTTGGCTCTTGATATTGCCGAGCGCCACGAGTCCCAGAATCACTATGGCGAAACTTTATGGTTCGCTGGACACCGTAACGGTCAGAGCGGTCTTTCGAATCCCGGTACTACGGATATTCAAAATGTAAGTGACGCATACAATTAGCTCCTAACTAGCTATTGACATGCTATTTTCAGTGTATGCTATCTGTTAGAGTCATATGCTAGATCTGACTAATCGCTTCTATTTATTTTCGGACTACTCGCTTGTCTGAAACAGAGTGAGTGAATATGCACAAAGCATGCGAGCCGTATTTTCTGACTATGGTTGCTCCGTTTTCAGTCAGAACGGCGTTTACTGGCTTCGCTCCCAGATCCAGTCCAATAGCCAGTACCGCACTGACGATACCCGCTTCTGGATTGATGGGGTAAGTGTATTTTAACTCGTGGTTTGAGGCAAGCCTAAATCCCATTCTTCATAGATCCCGCCCATCTAAGCGACGATGCGGCCACGAAGGTGTTTCGTTAGCGGTCGTGTTGATATTTTGTAATTCACTGAAGGCATCTCTTCTGGAAATGTATGTTTGAAGTATGCAAGGACCACCACTCGAAAGTCCATTCAGCTCTCTGGATCCATTTTGAGAGACTTGTTTAGACTGGGAAAGCAAGGTATTTGGGGATCGACACGCAATATTTGTGTTCAAGAACAGATTAGCCTGTCCAATGCCCGACGTTCTATGGCTAGGTGTACAGTCACAGTAACGGGAATTTTGTATGGCAAGCCGGTTGATTTGCTTCAATAGGTATCCCGGATACTCGAGTGCCTTATTGATGGGTATAAAAAATCGAACATGACCCGAACAAGGGTAAAGAAATTCGCTCGGACCTCAAAACAAGAACTCCGCACCCCGGTGTGTTAAAGAAACATACAGCCTAAAGATTGATCGTAAAAGCTCGTACTAAGGTGTTCTTGGTCCGCAACCGGGGTAGTGGGTGACCAAGAGTGAAAAAGGCCGCGTGCTCCAAGAACGACAGACATCATTCAGCCTGATCTGGCTAGAAATATACTCCCGAAGTGTAGAGACTCTGCCACCTATCAGAAGAGCCCAAAGTACTCGATTATTGGTTATAAAACGGCATGAATCACAGTGCCACTAGGGCATTCTAGTCATATACCAGTATCGGCAACTTCGTGCAAGCTCTGGAGGACTCAGGGGCGTACAGAGGATCTAGAGTCAAGTATCAATCTCTGGGTGCTTTTCTGTTAGATCAGGGCTCTATTTGTACCATTCACCGAGTAAGGTCGCACGTTCAGTGTTACCTTCAGGTGAATATTCAGCTCCCTTGTATGTATTTTGATTATTGCTGGCAGCAGAACATAGTAGTACTTCCTAGCATTTAGCGGGTCTGTCTCAAGGAAGAATGAAATGCAAAGGTAGATTAATAGCTAGTATACATATACAAGGCAATGCCTAGTCACATGAGATCCTTGAGCCAACAGGAAGACAGTGAGGAGCGCTCTCAGAGCTCAATAGTTGATTCTGGCTGCTCTAACTGCTCCCGAGTCCTCCCAGGGCTGGCACGAAGTTGCTGGTGCGGTTACGAGCCCAGCCGGCAAACCGTGGCTAGTTGCACTCCCAAACGTACCAAGCCTTCAGGAACTGGACTGCTCCGGGTCCAATTTCAGATCTGCAGTTCGTCCCAAAACAGAAGGGAGCCTTGGTGTTCAGGTAAGCCTGTACATGATTTGGCGACGGCGGAACGGGTCGCATAATCTCCGTACCTCGGATCCGCATGCCCATTTCGTAGTACTCGCGAGTGATAATCTCTCGAAGTAGTTGTTGAACGCATCCCGGCTTGATATGGCATGGTAGTTAGACTAGGTTGGTACGAATTTACGTTTAGGACATACGAGTAGATGCCATATGGCCTGTAGATGTACCTCAGGTGTTAGCGTTGCTGTCTTAGGTATAGACGCAAAAATACCAACTCGGGACCAATGAATCGCCAATGGGCGCCTCTGGAGCTGATGTGAATAGCCCCTAATCAGGTAAACAATCCTCTACACCAGGGAGAACGAGACAGGTACGATGTAGAAATAGTCCCACGAGACGCGTGTAATTTGAGATATTCAACATATTATCATTTGTTTGCTGAGGCGTTAGCCTCGGCCCTTTGAACCTTTGCGTCAACTAGCTGTTGGCACGTGACTCTTTGATGAGCAAGAATGAATGATTGGTTTAGTTACCTTCCTACCCCGGCCAAATATAACCTCGCTCTATGTGGCTGTTTAACTTGAACGGGTACTCGGAAGCAATACTTGGAGCTCTTCTATTGCCCACTGGCCTCCCGGAATGGATGAGACATTGCGTTCACATTTATTCCTGCTTCTCTCGGTATTTGACTATGCTGCGCGGACACCCTACGATTCAGCTGTATCTCTTATAAGAGCTACATGCTACGTCAAAAATCTTGTACCCGAACCTGCTCCGAGCTCTGTTGACCAGCCTCACTTGACTAAGTAGCGTGTCCAAACAACCACTCGCGTTGCGTGCCGGTAACCTACCTTCTTTCGAAGCACGGTTAAACAGTCACCTGTCGCTACTTTGACACAAACCGCGAACGTTAGTTCTTCCACACAGTCCTCAGAGAGCTCCGACGCTTGTTCTAAGCGATGTAACCTCGTGAAGAGCCAACAGTGGACGACCCCGGTTCCGAATTTCGTGCGATTTATTGGCGGTCGCGTGGAGAACGTGCTCGTGGCGACTTGTTCATGTCGAACGAGACCCGTTGAGCTGAGTATAAAGGCACGCGTTGTAGGTGGTGATGGAGAGCAAGAGCAACCATATCCTGGCTTGCCCGTCTCATTTTTTCCACTGTCCATTCACTCGTGTCTGAAATGAAGTTCACCACTCTCGTCTCTGCTGCGGTTCTCGTGTTGACGCCTCTCGTTGCGGCGGCACCCATGAAGCGTTCGACTGGTTCTTACACCGTCTCTGGACTGGGTTCACGCAAGAAGGCTATCACTGCCGCGGGTGGAACTGATCTTGACCTCGCTATTGCGATGATGGAGACCGAGAACATGCAGGCAAACTACGCTTACGGCGACAACAAGTCTGGCGACTCGTTCAACGCTGTAAGCAGCCTACTATGATACGTGCCGACTTTTAGCTAACACATGGATTTGTTTGGTAGGGTATCTTCAAGCAGAATTGGTACATGCTGCGCCAGGCTACTTCTCGCTACAAGGGACAGTCCGCAAGTGAGTACGGGCGGCTCTACCCACTCTTTCCCGTGGTGTTGACCCTGTATTACCTCTAGGCCAGTACAACAACGCTGCCGAGTTGAACTCCAACTTGTCTCTTGATATTGCCGAGCGCCATGAGTCCCAGAACCACTACGGCGAAACTTTGTGGTTCGCTGGACACCGCAACGGCCAGAGTGGTCTTTCGAACCCCGGTACTACGGATATTAAGAACGTGAGTGACGCATATAATTACCTCCACGTTAGTTATTGACAAGCTGCTTCCAGTGTATGTTATTCGCTCAAACCATGTGCTGTACCTGACTAACCATTCGTATACCCCTTCGAACCACTCGCTTGTCTGAAACAGAGTAAGTTCATGAGCACAAGACATTGTGAGCCGTATGTTCTGACCATATTTGCTCGATTTCAGTCAAAACGGCGTTTACTGGCTTCGCTCGCAAATCCAGTCCAACAGCAAGTACCGCACCGATGACACCCGCTTCTGGATCGATGGGGTGAGTGTATTTTAACTCGAGGTTTGACACGACCTTACGGCTCGTTTTTCATAGATCCCACCCATCTAAGCAGCGATGCGGCCCCCAAGGTGCTCTACTGGCGGCCATGTTAATTTGTTGTAGTCCACTAAATGCATCACTCTTTTGGACTCTTACGTCCGACTTGCGCAAATACGATTACGCGAGGCCCGTTTGAACCATTATACCTGATTTGAGAGACGTGGTTTAGGCAGCAAAAGCTGGGTACTTGGGATTAGGTGCAGAATGCTCGCACTCTCCGACGCCCGGCGTTCTATGGGTCCTAGAGCCAGTTACAGCAGCGGCAGAGTTTTCGTATGATAAGCTATTGATTCACTTCAGCGTTGACCGCAGATACTCGGGTACATTATGGAGGGTTGGTCGCGGTAGAAAATTGACAACAACTTGAAAAAAAGAAAGTCACTCCGATGTCAAGACAGAAATACCACTCGTTCCAGCTCAGCGGGTCGAAACCCAAGGAAAGCGTGTAGCCTAAAGGTCGGGTATAAGAACTCGTACCGGGATGTTCTTTGCTGGCGAGTGGAGACAGGTTGGGCTGCGGAAAATCTATGAGGCGTACAGCATGTAAGTTCAGTAAGTGGTATAATGGGAAACTAAATAAATGAATAACACAAAATAGGCCAATAACAACATTAATGAACCGCTGCCGTACGTGGGGAGTGGGGGAGAGTAAGGGCTCCCTGACCATGCTCGTACCACGTCCGAGCTCACATCGTGACGTTGCCTACTTTACGACCGCTTCGTTTCAGCACACTTACGATAGTACCAGAGCGATGCATTTACGCTTGTCACGGTTGCTTTGGCGGGTATTACTAACAATTTGTCTTGTCCCAGGCTCCCCAACGCAGGCACTGTGACATATACTACTGAATCGTCTGAGGCACGATGTGCCCAGGAGGATTCTCCGGGAAGCGTCCAAATTCCTGCTTATATGTGAGCTTTTTTGGTGCACACTAACATCCTCCGGTACAAAGCCAAATTTGTTGCTCAGCCTACCGCTTTTATCAAGTGACTCATTTAGTTATTTATCGTATAAATGCACTTAATCTTCTCCCCTTCGGTTCTAATGTTACCTCCTTGTCGGGGCATTTTTTGTCTAGCCACAATGTTCACCACTCAACTGCCTCTCCCTTCACCCGTGCTAGTCCTTTCTTGTCTATGCTCCCCCACAGCACGGTTCGCGATTTGGATTTGTGCCACGTTTTACAAAAGCGACCTACAAGGTGCGCAGTACGTGACCTTTCGATGAGCAGGGGCGAGACCATTGGCTTGATCATCTTGCCTCAGTCAAAGGTAAGCATGTTCTATGTGAGATTTTAGCTCGAGCAACCACTCGGAAACAATCCCGTGAGCTCTTCTGATATCACGAGTTCCCAAAGTTGGACGACCATTAGCACCCACGCTTAATTCGCTGCCTTCTGTATTTGGCTGCGTGAACCATCACGACCAAACTATAGCTCTTATAGTAACTACCCACCACACCAAGCGGTTTATGTCCAAATCTGCTCAAGGTTCTATTACACGGGTAATTTAAAAGTGATGTACATCACGCCCGCTCGCCAAAGTAGCGCGCCTGGATGGCCACTCGCGTTGCATGCCGGCAATTTACCTTCTTTCGAAGCATGGTTGAACGGTCACTTGACGCTACTTTGACACAAGCTGTAAGCGCCAAATCTTCTCTCCATTCCTTAGAGAGTTCAACACTCGTTCTAAGTGAGGCGACGTCCTGGAGAGCCAACGGTGAACGACCCCGGTTCCGAGTTTCTTGCGATTTATTGGCGTTCGTGTGGGCATCGTGTTTGTTTGGCTTTTTCACGCCGGACTGGACTCATTGGACTGGATTTGTTGAGTATAAAGCTACATGTTGTATGTAGTTATGGAGAGCAAGAGCAACCTATCTTAGCTTGCCCATCTCGTTCTTACTGTTGCCCACATACTTATATCTGTGATGAAATTCGCCACTCTTGTCTCTGTTGCGGTCCTCGTGTTGACGCCTCTCGTCGCGGCAGCGCCGATGAAGCGTTCGACTGGCTCTTACACCGTCTCTGGGCTCGGCGCACGCAAGCAGGCTGTTATTGCTGCTGGTGGCACTGACCTTGACCTCGCTATTGCGATGATGGAGACCGAGAACATGCAGGCAAACTACGCTTACGGCGACAACAAGTCTGGCGACTCGTTCAACGCTGTAAGTGACGTACTCTACCATGCATCGACTTCCAGCTAACGTATAGATTCATTCGGTAGGGTATCTTTAAGCAGAACTGGTACATGTTGCGCCAGGCTACTTCTCGCTACAAGGGACAGTCCGCAAGTGAGTACATGCAGCTCTATCCACACCTATCCGCGGGATTGATCTCGAGTCGTCTCTAGGCCAGTACAACAACGCTGCCGAGTTGAACTCCAACTTGTCTCTTGATATTGCCGAGCGCCACGAGTCTCAGAACTACTACGGCGAAACTTTGTGGTTCGCTGGACACCGTAACGGCCAGACCGGTCTTTCGAACCCCGGTACTACGGACATTCAGAATGTGAGTGACGCATACAATGAGCTTCGAATTAGTTATTAACATGCTATTTTCAGTGTATGTCATCTGCTTAAGTTGTGTGCCAGATCTGACTAACTGTTTTCATTCCTCTTCGGACTATTCGTTTGTCTGAAACAGAGTGAGTGTATATGCACGAATTACGCGAGCTACATTTCCTAACTAGAGTTACTCGGTTTCAGTCAAAACGGGGTTTACTGGCTCCGCTCCCAGATCCAGTCCGATAGCAAGTATCGCACCGACGATACCCGCTTCTGGGTTGACGGGGTAAGTGTGTTTCAACTCGTGGCTTGACGCAGGCCTAAATCTCATTCCTCATAGATCCCGCCCATCTAAGCAACAATGCGGCCGCCATGGTGTTCCGTTAGCGGCCGTGTTGATATTTTTTAATTCACCAAATGCATCTCTCTTCTGGAATTTTACTTTCGAGTCACGCAAACACCCCTACTTGAGATCTATCCTGCTCTCTAGATTTGGTTTGAGAGACTCGGTTTGGACGCTAGCATAGGTGGCTTGAAACACAATGGTCTAAAAGCCGGCTTAACGAAGGGGATACCGGGGAAATAGCCTTGACTAGACCTCGTATTGCGAAGACCGACATAGGTTCACCTGGCGTGACCAGAAATCACGGGAGGGAGACGCAAATGGGGTAAGAGCTGAACTGAATGACATTGTACGGGGCTGTGATACTGGAAAATTCAGAAGACACACCAGGGGGGTTATCCTTGGAGTAGAGAGTTAACACAGAGTAAACGGATTGAGCAGAGCGTATGCACTCACCTGGCATACACGCGCGTCTCGACCCCTAACACGAGTGTCATCATTCTCTACCTGGGCGCTTAAGAAAACCAGATTCAGAATCAAGCGATGATCAAAGACTGAAATGCTGTCAGACCGGCCACGATCGTTACGCAAGCCCATGCTCACGAGGTCCGGGCTCGGTCTGCAAATGTCGCGACTGGCGAACGATTGGTCGAAAACCGCCTGGCATAAACTAGCAGATCGCATGACACAATGAGGTCGCTAAACGACACACAAAGCAAACCAACCAATGTTTAAAAAAACAAGTGACTCGCCCACTTGAGGTGAGAAGAAGTAGATGCTGCTTGAAGCCAGTCTTATTGGCGCTGCCGATGCGTATGCCGCGAATGCAACGGGTGGGTAAACCATGAGCAACTTTGTGGTGATAGAATCGGTTGGTGTGTGAGATTGTTAGAACCTGCTGAAACGGTGAAGGAAGGTGGGCACAACTCAAACTACGTATCGCACTCCCACCTTTTATAGGTTATACATGTGGGCAATAAAGAGCCTAACAAAGTCTCCAGAACCTCACCGAGAGGACGGACAACATGGAAATCCAACGCCTGCACCCCAGATAGGCGACATGGGGATTGTACATAGATAGTGTCGACTAAGTAGTTCATCGCAGTAGAAACATCACGACGGGTACCCGAGCGAGTTGTAGCTATGCAACAATCCACGATATAGCATCAGATTACACTAAAAATGCAGGACGATCATCAACAACCGTGTTGGGAGCGGTTCTGCGCAGTCCCCAAGAATTCAAGGAAGTAACAGATTGTGTGAGCAGCTACTTCATCCATATCAAAAATAATGCTAGAACAGAGAGATACTTCGCCTTTCAATGTATATGCAAGATCCAAGCTTAAAGACTTCTCGCAGAACAAGTGTTCTGCGTGGGCGCGAACCTGAGAAGGACAAGCGCCTTTATACCAGATTCATAGAATTCGCAGAGCAATGAGGTCGCGCAACAGTCCAAGTAGCGAACTTCTAGGTATGGCCGTCCCTTCCCCAAAACACAACCCGTAGCCTAGCAATGCGCAAGTGATGCCACCGTCTGGTTCATGTGACTAGGCAGTTAACTTATGTTAGGTGACAGATTGATATAGTCAAGGACCAGTGAGCAACTCTAGCAAGGCGTCATAGAAATTTCCAGTAACCGCCAGTCGTGGGTATACTAAATCTAATCATTGAGTGTGCCGGAGGGGGAGGGGCAAACCAACAGTCGCGCGTCACGTGGGACTATAGGAGTCTATTTGCACATGCATTTCAGCGCTGCTTCGCTAAGATCGGCCCAGCATTCACCCTGCAGGCTCGTGTCTAGCATTATACTTCTGGTGGGTGCCCAACATGTTCAAATCCCTGAAGGCACCGGGGCTAATGCAAGGGGTGATAGTATCAAGGGACGCCCGTATGCCAACGGCTCGAGCTACAATTCGGGCATGCTACTAGTCGGCACTGGATATGAGTTCGATAGCACATAGCCTATAAGTGATTGAATTGGGAAGTATAATAAGGAGTGTGATAAAAAAACTGTTCTACAGGCCACCAGTTCAAAAGCTATATCCAGCATACAGTCTAGATAATTGCGACTAGCTCCACCCTTCCTTTAGGCATAGCTGGCACCGATAGCTGCGCCCGATGACGGAAGCAAGAAGTTGGAGGCGACGATAGCCCCGGTGGAGGAACGAGCACCCGTGAGAGTGGAAGAATCAATGCTCTTGAACGAAGAGTTGCTCCAGGTGCCTGACTGCCACGAGTTGCCGCTTGAGGTAGCGGTGCTCAAGAGGTAGTTGACTTTGTTTAGTACAGCAATCTATAAACCCGCCACAAGTTCAAGTTAGCCAGCCAGTAATGCTACGAGCGGAAGGGCGTGGGATACGCACGTTTCCAGTGATAGTCGGAGTAGAATCCTGGAAATCAAATCCGGTGCCCCCAATGTTGTTCCAGGCAGTGTTACGCGAGATGGCCATGTTTCCGGGCTGGGTGTTGTCGACGAATCCTCCAGCGGCATTGTTCCAAGCTATTCGAATAGTAGTATGAGCCTTATATATTCTCTTGCAGCTTCAAACCAATACTTGCCAATGCTGTTCTTTACAGAGTGTGCAACCTTCGTGTCCTTAGCACCACCACCGAGCTTAAAGCCATTGCCATCGCCGGCAAAGTCGGAGAAGCCCCAGCTGTCGGTCGAGTGAGCGAACATAGAAAATATAGCATCGATTATGGGCGTACCGGTTGAAACCATTGCCCCAAGAGTAACAGTTTTCGACTGTAACAGGCGACAAGAACTCCCTGCGCAAATGACAAAAGTTAGTACGCCAGTCACTGAATCCATTTCAACAGCCTGAACGTACCAGAAATCAAGACCATCGTCGACATTGTTCCAGAACCTCGATCCCCTGATCACGTTTCCAGTTCCAGAGCCCTCTTTGATACCAATACCATCGGCACTCTCGCCGTTCTTGCGAGGATCGCGGTTCCCGTAGCTGTCGAGGTTGACAATGACGTTGTTGCTCGCCGTACCTTGGATCTGCATGCCGGTTTCGTAGTTGTCGCGGGTGATGAGTCTCTCGAAATAATTGTTGGACGCATCTCGACTTCATATGAATAATAGTTAGATTAAGGTTAGTGCGGATTTACGTTTGAGACATACGAGTAGACACCATATGGCCCATGGATGATCCTAAATTAGCCAAGTGTTAGCATCGTTTTCTTGGACATGAACGCGAAAATACTTGCTCGAGACCAATGAATCGCCAATAGGCACCTCCAGAGCTGATATGGATAGTCCCGCGAGATGCCTCAGGAATGCTGCCTCCGAGGTCGGCAGGCGTACTGGATCCCCATCAGTTTCAGGCAACTCCTCCAAGCGCTAACCATACTCACTAGGGCAGAGCCTCCCCGTCGATGATGACCTTCTCCGACTGGTAGTTGGTCATCGTATACGGAGCACTAGCTGTCCCAGCCTTGGTAATCTGGACATTCGTAGTCAAAGCATATGTTCCGCCCCGAAGGTAGATTGTATCGCCCGCCACGGCACTACGCGCAACGTTTTAGCTACTCCACACTCGCCCAGTTCCGAATCTGTGAGTACGTACGTATTGACAGCCTTTTGGATAGTCTTGAACGGCGCAGCTAGAGTCCCAGCAGCAGAATCACTCCCAGAAGGCGAGACATAGAGAGCTGTCGCCCGTTTCTGGACAGACTCATGAACAGAGCGCGAAGCAAGACCGGATCCAGCGTTTCCCATAGCGTATTCGAGTTTAAAGAAGGGGGCAAGTAGTCATGTCGAACTCATCTTTCGCAGTAACCCCGGCCTTTTCTACTACGCCCACATGCGGTCCGGTATAATTCTGCACGAGCCAAGCGGGCCGTCAATAAGACACACAGAAGGCCAAGAGCGTTGTCAGAATTCATTAGACTAGTAGTATCGTGACACGGGAATCAGCCTAGCGAGAGCACCTGACACGCGACACGATATTCGAAGAAGCTGAATTACTATGCAGAACACGGTTAATGACTCTGAGATTCACCGAAGTTTGGATTTGGCTCAATACTCCGAACGCCAAGATGGACAGCGCTGGCAACCGGCCCCGGCGGTCAATCGACGTCAATTGCGCGAGATCAGCAACGGTCCGGGGCCACGTGATAGCGACAAGCCAGGCCAAATTAGAACTGAAAAGTCTGAGCTCTGAATCACTTTGCGAGCTCCGCGAGCTCTCTAACCCACTATTTGGACGCGGTAAAACATTTACCAGTGTACGGGCGCGTTAAATTACAGGAAGACCCAAGCGTGATACATACGTATGAGTAAAGTAGAACTGCAACGAATGCGAAAACAGAAGCGTGTCTTAGCGAGGAAGCAAGGCCGCCAAGAAGGAAACAAACCAGGTCTATGTAAATTTATGGAAGCACCGGGAGCATAAGAGTGAAAGAAACGGAGGCTGAAACAAGAGAGGCTGGTGCGCCCCATACTCACAAGTTCCAGGCTCAGCCTTCAGGTGTCCCCGCAGTGACCAAGCGAGAGACAAATCAAACAGCAACAAAAAATCGAACAACCATTTACTTGCCTAAATGCTTCTGGGAGAGGTAACAAGATCATGGAGCGGTGCGCTAGATGGGCCCTACTTTCATGAGCTCCAACTCAGAATACGGTAGATTGCACAGATTGCACACCTACCTGGTGAGCGCATAGATCCGGTTGTTTTGAGGTCAAGGAGCGAATGAGGCAAAAGGACGAGGTCATGTACACCATAAGTACTCGGCACAAACAAAGGTAAGCGTCGGCGGTGGTAGCCGCTGGGATAGCAACATGTGGCGTAAGTAGGATGTCTGCCGACCTATTGAGAGCCTAGAGCTAATAACAACTGCGAACAGCTCTACGGTAGTACGCCACCAAGCATAATTGGCGAATCTGGTGGCACTGAGATCGCTAGCGAAACATGTCATGGTGCATAGTTTAAAAACTCCTGCAAGCAAAGGAGTATAAAAAGAGCCATTTTAATGGAACTTGCGAAAGTGCAATCAAGATGCGACAGTCGCCGACAACGCACCGACGATGACAAATCACAGCGCCTAAGTGATCGCCCAGGGGTCTCAGCGGCTATTCCCTTCACACACATTCAAGCCATGACCTTGCGTGCTTGCTCGCGCGCTCTACCCAGAGCGGGTATTGCATCCACATCTGGTCGGTCTCTAGCTCAAACGGCAAGGTTTGCGCATCATGACCACCATGACTCTCACGGAGAGCAGGAGAGCTACCCCGCTGAAGGTGCGTCCTACTCGTCCTACATTGGCGATGTTAGCTGGACGATATCATCTTAACCAGGGTTCTCACTTGCATTCTGGCGTCGGACGATCTTGCTCTTTGGTGGTGCCGCCGCATTCTACAAGTTTGCCCCGTCTGCGCAAAACGCAGAGGAAAGCGTGAACGCGCTCACCCAGGCTCTTACTATCCCGCGCGAGCTTGGCAAGCACGCTAGCGATAGTCACCTGGCCCTCGCTCGGGCTGGCGCGGACGCTCGTATCCTAACTGAAGGTGCAACTAAGCCCATCATGCGGAGGTTACGCAATCCGACGTGAGTGATTGGTTGGCGCTTTGAAGTGATAGACGTGAGCGTTAATTTGAGATTGGGTTCCCCCTTTCCCCTTTGAAGGATATTTGAACATGCTTCTCCGCATTGTTTGCCCGTTGGCCAGCAAGCTGACCTTTCGGACTTGCATGTCAAGGCGGATGGTGTGTAGGTGGGATGAAGTGTAATACGAGGTTTATCACGATTTCTGCATTTGTTGTCAAACATAAAAGTTGGAGAAGAAGCAAAGCATGGAGGAATATATTAACACGAAGTTAATGGCGTCTATCGACTATCCGATAAGTTATATTCAAACGATCTTTAGGCGGGGATGGGCTGGGTGCGTTCATGCAGTCCAGGTCCAGTTTGACATTCTCGCTCAAATGAGACTTTTCCTGGCCTTTCTTAAATTTAGCATTGTGGGTCTTGGGTTATTTAGTCGCGCAGCGGGCATCACATCAAGGAACGGGGTGGCTGTAGTTTGACAAATCCGGTATAGTAATCGAGTAAGTTGGTATCGTATAGATTCAAACTGAATGCTTCAATAACTTATCTACCAGTCACATGGCGCTGCGCAAATCTCACGGCGTCTAAGTCCACCCAGAAGACAAAGGGCACTGCACTGCCAGGCTGTCGCGTAGATGATATCATCGGACGAATTCCCCCAAACTTGGTCGTTGACTTGAAAACTTGACAATCGATTCTATCAAAAATTTGCATCCGGGTCCGGGCCTGGAGGTATTGAAATTGTGAGTAGACGCGTGCGGATTGTCCTCTCAACTGTCTCCAACTCTTATGCATCCTGCGCACCGCGCACTACCTCTGATTCGCTGCCCGGCCGTCAAAGAGAGCTACCAATAGGGCCTCTATCTACGTCGATCTTACTCGTAATTCACTTTTCTACTCCAGTATACTACTCGGAGCGCTTTCTTAACTGCTTATTACCCTTGCCCTTGTCACACGATGTCTGAGCTACACGTCGACGTTTTGTCCGAGACACCCGTGGACGCGCCCGACGTTTTGAACGTCTCTCCATTCGAGGGCCCCGAAAAACTACTCGAGGTTTGGTTTGCGGAGTCGGCTGAAGCCGTTTCAGTCGTGAAGGATGGTCGAAGGGGATTGAGGGTCGTCCCGCGTGAGGTGTGGGAGGAGATGTTGAATATCGTTCAGTGCAAGGTGCTGAGCGTGATTGAAGGTCGCGAGACGGATGCATACTTGCTAAGGTATGCGCTACTCGTGATGCTAATTTAGGCATGCGTCGCTGATCTTTATCGCTTATAGCGAATCCTCGTTTTTCGTTTCGCCTCATCGTTTAATTCTCAAGACATGCGGGACCACCTTGAACCTATACGGCCTTCCCCGGATCCTTGATATCGCAGCAAAATACTGTGACATACATACCGTACATCGGTGCTTCTATTCACGCAAGAGCTTCATGTTCCCCGAACGTCAGCTCGGCCCTCATCGCGAATGGTCGACCGAAGTAGAATACCTCGAGGCGCTATTCAAGAGCCCTGCTGGTATTGGACTCGGCCCTGGAGCCGGCTATACAGTCGGCAAAGTCAACGGAGATCACTGGTTGTTGTACGTCATCGGACCCGAGGGCGAAGACTCAGATGTGGAGAGTCAGGGAGAAGAGGAGATTGCACAGCCGCACTCGCCGCCTCCGCCGCCGGATTACACGGTCGAAATCCTAATGTCGAGGCTCGAGGCTCCCGCGCGCAGGCCATTTTTCTATCCGGAAGACCAGGTGAACGGGGACGGGTCGCGGTTGACGGCGCACGAGCGGGGCGCGGCGACAGCTGCGGCGATCGGGATCGACCAGATTCTCCCCAAAAGCGCGACGACACTCGATAGCTTTGCTTTTGAGCCGTGCGGTTATAGTGCCAATGCGCTCGTGCAGCACAGCGGTGGGGAGGGGTATTACACGATTCACGTCACACCGGAGGAAGGATGGAGCTATGCCTCGTTTGAGAGCAATGTCGCCCTTGATTCGGGGCTCGATGCAACCGCGCCGCCACGGGAGGGCGGAATGCCGACGCTGCTGGAGCTCATTCAACGGGTGACGAAGATCTTCCAGCCTGGGCACTTGTCCATCACATTATTCCTTTCTACCGAAACCGAGGGCGATCCCACCCGTACACCTCAAATGGAAGTTGCTCAGCGTGTCTTTAAACGTGCGCTCACTGTTGGAGGATACCAACGCACGGACAAAATTAACTACGAGTTTGGAGGCTACGACTTGGCGTTTGCGAGCTTCCAGAAGAATCACAAAGGGGCGAACGGACACTCTCAATGAATAACTTGAATAACCTACTTTTTAGGACTGTATCTTCTATCTTGTTGTGCTATGTTATCATGTTTTCCTAAATTCAGAAATATTGACATGTGGCTGAGTCAGTTAAATTAATCTCGCTTGATAAGCATGAAAGTAAGTGATGATCAAGCAAGCGTCGGCTCCTGCTTGCCACCACCACATATAAGCCGGTCGGGCTTGAATTACTCACACTACACTACTCCCACCTCCCCTTCCTCCTACTATGTCGTCCGAAATCCCTATGCTGCCTGGCACTGAGCAGGCACTCTATACTTGCCTATCATGCTCGATCGCTTTCTTCTCGGCGGAGGACCAGCGAGTGCACTATAAGAGTGATCATCACAGGTACAACATGAAGGTTAGTTTCTACTACTCATTCAATGGGGAAGATAATCTAATGCATTGTGCAGCGCCGTGTTGCGAACCTACCCCCTGTCAGCGCCCAGGCGTTTGACCAGAAAGTTTTGGAGCGAAGAGCCGAGACGGCGGTTATGGCCTCGCCAAAAGGCGCTACCTGCCAAACGTGCAAGTAAGTTCCTATTGACCCCCTTTCTCCGTAGGCGGAGCTAACAGCTTACTTTTAGCAAAGTATTTGCGACCGAGAACTCGTACCGGTCCCATGTTGCGTCTCGCAAGCACAAGGAGAACGAGCTCAAAGCAGCATCGAAGCCTGTTCGCCCACAATCAACAGATGCTACTATGGAGCCCGCCGCCGAATCCAAAGAGCCCGCGGACGAGCCCATGAAACCTGCTACACAACCTCAAGAGACCACAATCTCTCTAACTGTCCCCGAGGACGCTACGGATGGCGAGATTGAGGCTACCATCGACGCCAAAATCGCCGCTGCACGCTCGAAACTATCTTCGAATTCGTGTCTCTTCTGCACAATCACCTCTGATTCGATCTCGACGAACCTCGAACACATGTCCTCGGTCCATTCGTTCTTCATCCCTGATGCCGAATTTGTCGTTGATCTCCCCGGTCTTCTTGGCTACTTGGGCGAGAAGATCGCAGTCGGGAACGTGTGTATCGCTTGCCCATCTCGCGAATTCCGGACCATCGAGGCCGTTCGAAAACATATGGTTGACAAAGGGCATTGCAAGATTGGATACGAGAATGACTCGCAGAGGCTCGAAATTTCGGATTATTACGACTTTTCCTCGAGTTACCCTGATGCGGAGGAGAGACTTAAGAGAAGAGAGGCGCGTGCTGCGAGGCGGGCTGAGCGGGCTGCGGAGAAAGAGGCTGCGCGACAGGACGCCGGGTGGGAGGATGTTGATGAGATGGATGTGGACGAGGACGGAGAGGTGGACGAGATCGTGGATGAGGCTGCCTCGGACGACTCGGATTCAGATTCCGACACCTCGACACTGGATGATAACACACTTTCCTATGGCGACACACCTTACGAGCTCGTCCTTCCCTCTGGAGCTCGCATCGGACACCGAAGCATGAAGCGATACTACGCCCAAGCTCCTTCGCGCGCTGTTATTGCTCCAAGGCCCGGGTCAGTCGATGATGAGAATTCAGGCGCGGCACTCGTCCGACGACTAATTGCGGACAAGAATTCGGCGCTGGTACCTACCAAGGGCGGGTTTGGAGCGTTCGGCGCTGGTACAGAAGTTGTGAAAGCCCGTAACCGCGGCGAGGCGCGTGAGGCTGGTCGACATATCCGCGAGTTCCGGGACCAGAACAGGAGGGAACAGTTCAAGACGAAAGTCGGATTCGTACACAATTCGCAAAAACATTTCAGGGATCCCTTACTGCAGGTACGTCCTCTCACCCAATACCTACACATGAGTCACGTACTGACGGATGTCCTGTCTAGTAAATTGAATGTGCTGACGACCGAGCGGGAAGCATATGATTGGCATAGACACGATCGAAATGTAATACCCATTGAACTGCACCATACTAATATATTGTATAACTGAAATAGGGTGAACCTGCACAGGCCAACGCAGCTAGCCAGTCCATAAGACACGCCAGGGTAGAAAAAGAACGGCTGAAGTAAAGGAGTGTACAGCTTAGTGTTTAGACAAGAAATGAACACAGAGTGTTCTGAGACAGAAGCAATAAAATGGACAAAGCGATTTGCGATGACAAGATAGGGGGTATGAGTAGTAAAAATGAAATAAATCTTTAGTAGAGGTAGGAAGCAGGAACAACACCTTCTTGGCCTGTTGTCTCGTCTCGGACGAACCACCACCTGAATAGTGAGGTCAGGCGAGTTGTATAATCAACGAATATAAAACTACTTACGCAGAATCTCTATCATCGAGCACGACAACCTGTGAACCTTCACTCAATTTCAACTCGCCATCTCCGGACGGGACGAACGAATCTATGCGAGTTCAACATGTTAGTGAGTCACACGACCATGGAAAATAACACATTGGACGTACAGCGCGCACGAGCAACACGTCCCTCGCCATCCGGATCGTTGTAAACCTCTCCAGTGCCCATGCCATCCTCGTCTTCACCAACATGTGTGCCATCCGTCGGGTCGGGTGAGATGTTCTTCTCGCCGTTCTGGAAGATCGCTCCGCCAATGATAGTATTACGAGTAGCAGCATTGATGTGCTCAAGTAGAGAAGATGGACGATGCTGCAGGCTGTCCTCGTCACCTTCCTGATCGACGTATTCCTCACTAGGGTGGTCGTCTCGTCGAGAGAAAATGGCCCAGAGGACACCGATGAGGAGCAAGAGGAAGACAATACCAGCAGCAATAGCAATGGAGATGAGGATCACAACGCCCTTCGGGAGGAATTCTGTAGACACCATGTTAGGGACTACCCCGTTATAAAAACACAGAAAGATGACTTACTCCG
>JANWGL010006903.1:0-11492 GCA_025200755.1 Ceratobasidium sp. C01 | reverse complement strand
GATCCATATTCCAAGAGGCGTAGCGTCGCGTCGAATCTAGACGCCATGACCTACATAGACGAGAACTACAACCTCTATCGCTCCCCTCGCTCGACTCCTGCCGATCAATTCAAGGACGATGCTTCGTTGGTTGAGAACGCCGCAACACCAGCTGGTCGGAGCGCTCATAGAATGAGCGACCTGGGTGAGTTGTTCATGTTGAATCTTAGGACTCTCCTAACGCGACGAGTTTTATAGAGTACGCAGAGCCCGTCACCCCTTCGCCTGATCATCCCGACAATGCTAAGCAGTCTGCCATGGCCCGGCTGCTTGGCAAAGATGATGGTATATTACAGTTTGCCCTGAAGTTGTCGATCACGTTCTTACGTATTATCCCGACAGCACGATATCCCCTCGAGCAGAGGATTCAGGAAAAGCGAGCGGGCGCGGGGCGCCAGCGGTATCCGTTCATCGTTTGGATTCTTTCAACGGCCATGCTTGGTGTCATGATATATGAGCTTGTACGAAATAATCAAGAGCAAGGCTCACCAATTTCATTGAAGGTGAGTTGAACCGAAGTTGATAGTGATAAGATATCGATTAATTTAAACACCATATTAGCCTTATGTCAACCCCATGCTCGGTCCTTCGACCTCTGGTCTCATCAACTTTGGTGGACGATTCGTGCCATGCATGAAGATCGTTGCTGACGTGCCTCTCACGCTCCAGCTTGGATGTAAGCCGTTTCCGAACTTCCCAGATGTGACTCTTTAATATTGATCGTGCGCTCAGGCATGAACAATACCGCAAATCCTGCAACCGAGTTATGCACTATCGAGACACTATGCGGGTTTGGTGGTTTCAAAGACCAGAATCCCAACCAGTGGTTCAGGTTCGTCCCTAACTACCGCATGTGCCCTCTGCTTGACTCACTTTGAGGTTAGGTTCATCACACCTATATTCCTTCATGCCGGCATCATACACTTTGCTTTGAACATGTTTGCGCAACTCTCGCTTTCCGCTCAGGTGAGTAGCGTTTTTGCCTTGGCACGGCACGTCTCACTGATTTTACGTGTGTGCAGGTTGAACGTGAAATGGGATCTGGCGCGTTCCTAATCTTGTATTTTAGTGCAGGCATCTTCGGCAACGTGTTGGGCGGCAACTTTGCATTGGTTGGTGTGCCGAGTGTTGGTGCGTCAGGTGCCATTTTTGGGACCGTTGCCGTCATGTGGGTGGACTTGCTCGCTCACTGGAAACTGGAGTACAAACCTTGGAGAAAGGTTCGTCCTTATTTCCCCACACTCCGTCGCATTCTGATGATTCCTTTAGTTGGTGATGTTAATCATCGACCTCATTATCGGAGTGGCGCTCGGATTCGTTCCTGGTTGGTTGCATTGTGTTTCTTCCTTATACCTAAGCTTAAACGTTTATGTGCAGGGGTCGATAACTTTGCTCATCTCGGCGGGTTTCTGATGGGTCTTCTCACCGCGATTGTGCTTTACCCTGTGATCTCGATGACCAAACGGCACAAGATAATCATGTGGATTTGCCGCCTCGCAATGATCCCGGTTGCTGTGGTATTGTTCGTCGTCTTGATTCGCAATTTCTACACGAGCGACCCCTATGCCGGTATGTTCACGTTTCGTTGGGGTGTGTTACACTACTTACCCCAGCAACCTTGTGGAATAGCCTGCCAGTGGTGTCGGTACTTGTCATGTATTCCAGCTAGTTGGAACAACCGGTGTCAAGGGTACGTGGCATTGCAACTAATTGATGCCTTCCATGCGTTCTCATGCTGTTTACCATAGAACTGGAATCACTACTACGACAACGACGAATTAGATTTATAGGGGCTAGTAACAATATTTTGGGCTGACTAGTGCTGTTGACCTCTGACACTGCTTTCCTATGGACCCATGGACTTGCTCGTGTATCTCTTTCTGTGAACATTTACTTCTTTTCGCGAACTATCTTTAGACGAATACCATTTTGTATAAATCAGTTAACCGCCCTATCCGTGGAAGCGGACAACAGCTAGTCGGTGATTGAGCACTGCCCACATACTTCGAATTGCAGATTCTTGCTCATGCTCGCTCGACTACGATGATACACGCAGTTCTCATTTGTGCGTGCACCGCTTGTGGCTTGTGACCATGAGCTGCAAAGTCTAACCCGCAGACCGCAGTTAATACACACGGTACACCGCGTCTGGCCAAGTTTTATACTTCTACGCCTGCCAGCACAAGGGCGACTTTACCCAGACGCATCTTCGACCTCGTTTCAAGTCGTCCAGCTGGACTTTGCAATTTTTTGGATGCGCCTGGACTCTTGACCGATTCGGGAAACGCGAGGACCGGGGAGTTGCATGCCGGGGGAGGGGGCTGGGAATGGGAGGGGGAAGAACGGGAGCTGGAACGTGCAAGGGTAGTATACAGGTTGTATGCTACACTCTATTTCGTGTTCGTGGTCGACGGTGCGGAGAGTGAACTTGGGGTTCTTGACCTGATCCAGGTGAGTTTGCGTGCGGGGCGGGAACGGGCTGGGCGCAGTTACAGTTGTCGTGGTCCGATGCTAGCGGGTGTAATGACATCTTGTTTTGGTAGGTCTTTGTCGAGTCTCTGGATAGGGCGTTCGAGAACGTTTGTGAGCTGGACTTGGTGTTCCATTTTGACGAGGTGTGTTGAGATATATCACATACTGTTCGGTTACTGACCACCTAAATACCAACGAATTATCCTCGTCGTTTAGGTCCACCACATCCTCGCGGAGCTCATCCAGGCTGGTTTGGTGCTTGAGACGAGTGTCGACGAGATTGCAAGAAGTGGTGAGTGGCTACGTGCCCATTCCCCTTTCTTCCTGGACATCATCTGGGTTGTTCGGAGCGTACGATCAAACGGAACTGTGCACCAGTTGCGCATGGTGTATGCTGCGCGGCACGGTCACTGCTGCGCCCGAGTGCCCCCAAGCAAAGGCTTGCTCGGGCTAGCTGCGGGCTCTTATTATTCTGACCCGCACCAGGCGCTTCGTGCTGCGACCTCTGGCACCTCGCACGACTTGGCATTATGTCGATCCGCTCCGGGGTTGGTGTACTCATCACCGGCGGCAAGTAGGGTGTTGCTTGCGGGCGCAGTGCCACCGCAGTGCCACCAGTGGAGGATCGGCGCGCATCGCGCTCGGTGGGCTGCGGTCGATCTTCGCTCTTGTTCATACGCTCGGATTTAGAGTGGATCGTCCAAGGAAACTTACAAAGACGAGAGACGTGCATGACGCGATCTGTGACCGCAGTTCCAATCATTAACTTTATGGGCTCTTCAGCTGCGGATATGCACATGGTCCTCGTTTGACGCCTGATGATCTTGGCCTGACTGGGTTCATTGTAATCTGAACTCATCATGCTCTGCGTGGATTGTGGATTACGAGGCCTGCCGCCGAATATCTCGGTCGGCCTTTCCGGAGAACACAGCTTGTCTATTCTTTACGGGTGGTGTTATGTTTCAGACGCAAGTGCTAACGACGATTCTGCTTGTCTGTGCAGTGCAGGAACGCCAGAAGGCCCAAAAGGCATCGTACGCGGCCGACAACCCATTGGCCGCGATAGGGGGAGGTACTGTGGGCGGCCCGCGCGGGGGTGGGCTGCGCGGTCTTCAAACACCGTTGGGGTGGCTGGCAAACCGTGCATTTCCTACGGTTGGGACTCGATAAGGCAACTTCGCCGTTGTAGATACAAGAAAGCCTGAAATGCATTGAGACTTGAACAAATATATCTAGGCGAGCACGGGATTTCTGGTGCATACAGTTTGGGACGGGCTGTGCCGTGGGGCCACGCACGGGCCATCATGCGGGGGTGGCCGGGGGCCGGGGCATTGATTGGGCGCCGTCCCTTGTCCGCTACGTGTTCTCTCCCATCACCTCCTCTGACTCGTAAACTCCTGCGCCCACAGTCGGTCAAGTAGGTCTTCAGCTCTCTCATACACTCGCTGCGCAGTATACACTCTGCTCCCCCAAGCCGCAGCCACGAACCACGCGCTCACCTTTTTTTCGACAGGTCCTCGCCAGTTTTAAACCACCTCGCCCGCCATGTCCTCGCTATCTAACTTCGCTGTGATCCCGCCTGACCCGTCGGTCAACTCAAAGTCCTCTGACCTCGATTGGCTCTTCTCAAGCACCAACGGTATTGCCGGCATCGACGCTCTCCTCGCCCCCCACCCAGACGCATTCGAACGGGAACTCGACGATCTCGGCATCGACGACAGCCTACTCTCGTCCCTCGTACTCCCAGACGACAGCCTCGGAAACGTCAACGCTTTCTTGGCCCATCGCTCCCCCCATTGTGGTCCAGGATCCGCCATCACTGCCTCCAGTGATTCGTTGAGTTACTACAACGAGTTTTCGAACCACGGTCTCGAATCTCTCTACAACGAGTCCCTTTCTGCCTACGGTGGTGCCGTCTCTGAGCACGGACTCTTTACCTCGGAGCTCGATATCAACCTTGACGCACTCAACACATTCCACATGCCCTCACCTCAGCGCCAATCTCGCTCCCCCTCCGGTGAAATCTCGGATAATTCTTCCTCTTATGGACACTCGTCCTCGAACTCGCTCTTCGATGTCCCCACCGGCTTTGAAAACATCAGCGCCAACGGGTACTACATCCAGCCCCAGGCGTCGTCGAACTATGGTCGCCGTACCCACTCTGGCCTCGTCCACCGCGATGTGCCGTCCCAGCACCTCCAGGCTCGTGCCCAAGCCCACCCGTACGTCTCGGCTGATCACTCCTACGATCACGCCGGCTCGGGTAACGAGTCTCCGGAGCAAAACGACCCCCGTCGCAAGTACGCTTGCCCCCAGTGCCCGCGTTGTAAGTCTACCCGCCACCTTCTCGGTAGCCACCACTAATAATCAAATACATAGCCTTCGCTCGGCAGTTCAACCTCAAGACCCACATGGCGACCCACGACCCCAACAGGACCAAGCCGCATGTGTGCCACCACGCCGGCTGCGGGCGCTCCTTCTCTCGCAAGCACGACTTGGGTCGCCATCTCGTTTCAATCCATCAAGACGCCGAGCATGACAATAACGCTCCGGCTACGTCTTCGAAGCGCTCCAGCGCCGGATCGTCGATCGGCAGCAGCCCGAACCAAGTTGACCGCGAGTGGTGCGACCGCTGCGGCCGCGGCTGGATCAAGAGCGAGCGCTCCCGCAACGGATGCCACTGCGAGGACGCTTCGTAAATCAATACGACGCCGCCATTCTTCAATATGCCCCCCTTTGTTTTGTACGTCTGCCTCATGCCGACTTGTCCCAGTGATGGATTGTTTGTTCTTACGGACATTGTTATGCTATGTAGATACAATAAACCACCACTGCCGACGAGTTTGGCGCTTTCATCGTCATCGTCACAGTCCTTACGTCAACACCCGTGCCACGATTCGTACCGTTTTGCTATTTGCCAGGACCCAGCGACGATCGTGGTCGGTTCAATGTCGTCGTTCCTTCTTATTTCTACCTCATCCATTACCTCACAACTCGTTTGCTTCTTGTATCCGATCCTCCCCCTTGAGCACTAGGCGTTGCTGCCGACGTGTTTCTGTATTGTGACCCTTCTATTATCGTTTCGTCCTTCCCAAACTGTGACAGTTGCCTTGGCAATTGCTTGCTAGTATAGTTGTGATTTAATCAACCTATTATAGACTCCGGACAAAACGTTGGTTATATTATAAGTTAAACACCGATATGGACTACGAGACTGTCTTGAAGAACACGAAAGCGGTGTCGTTGGTATCAACGTGTTCTTCGTACCTATGGAAGTAATGAGTACCCCACGCCTCTCGTCGCAAAGCAGATTGACTCACCCAAGCTTCCTATAAGCCGATACAGCCTCGGGATTGCCTGTATTCAAAGTGAGTCGACAACACAGCGAGTAAAGTGAGATGCATATCTTACATCTAAAACAAGTGAGCATAACATGGTCAGCCTTGTACTTTGCGCCTAGTTTCTCCACTGCGGTGAAAATACGGCGACATATTCCAGTGCCTCGTTGGGATTCGGCGACCTGCATCTCATAACTAACCTACTATCAGTAGGGTCGTAAAACGGTAGTATGATAAACTCACATATAAATAAGGAACTCCTTGATCCCCTTGTCGTTATCCTCGCTCTCAAACCGAAACATGCAAAACGCCTCCAGCTCAGATTCCGAGTCGTCTACTCCTTCTTTCTCGAGCAGAATAAAACGGGACTTTTTGTTGAAGAGCTCATTTTTCTTTTTAGCTGGACCCCATGTTAAATATGGGTCGTTTGCTTCTTTGTATCTAACAATACAGTCAGTGGGGCACAGACGGGAAGACGAGGTGATGTGTTCACATATCGCGCATGTTATGATCGAAGAGATTCCATATTTGTTCCTTTTGAGTGGTAGTATTTTTGAGCTCTGCTCCATCGTAGACGGTCCACACTCGAGAACTAGATGACCAGCCGTCAAACAATACTCCCCCGAAGTAAACTAAAAATCTAACTCACTCTTGACCGTCTTTGTCCGATGATACTCCAGGCGGGAAGCCTAGATGCTGCTCCAAGAATTCTTGAAGAGTCGCAGCCGACTTCTACAAAGTTGGATAAGTATTAGTTACATTCAACCACAAGTTGTAGTGCTGATCGTACCTTGTTCGCTGCGTCGACTAGTACATCTTTCGGGTGCTTCTTGGGAGCCGCTTTTGCTTGCGTTTTCGTGGATGCTCGGGGTTTGATAGTCCGAGTTGGCGCCATTGTCCCAGTCAGCAGCGGAGAGCAAAGTTCATAGCCACTTGATTTGGGACTGTTTACGCGACTATGAGTCACGTGACTACTGGGTGGCCACTCCAAACTGGAATGACGCCGAACGCCACCATCCAGGTCCCGTTAGTTGTTGCCTACTCGGCAATAACGGCAGCCGAGGACCTAGAACTGTATTCAATGCGTTTCAAGCTTTGTTCCGCTCACGGCGAAGATCTTATTGCGCTTGTTTCTAGAATCTGATTTGGTTGTGCAAGTCACTCTTGTACCTTGATCGGCCCCAAGTCTCCCCGCGCGACATGAACTCGCAAGTCGACCAACGTTGGATAGCACTAATGACGCGGGCCCCGCATATGCTCCCCGTCTAACCGCTCTGAAAGCTGTGCAGAACGCTGCGCGTCCCCCTTTTCACTACAACGCAGACAACGCGCCGCAGCCGAGCCGTATGAGTAGATCGCCGAGGTGTATGCGGCCCCCTTGCTTTCCATGGGTTACGTTGCCAAGCCGCAGTTGTGCAGATAGGCAGGGGCGGTGCAACTCTATTGAGTGATCTTATTTCGAGGTAGGATCACCGAAGGTCCAACGGGACTGCGGCCTGGAGTTTCGTGGGTTTATAGACCGGAGCTGACGCAAGTGGGACGGCAGGATACGACTTTCTTCTCTACGTCAAAATGGGTGAGCTACTCGCACATTGAGAGTATTCCGGACAATATACTCAGTGTTTCTTTGTGGTCTAGCTCACGACGACGGGAACTACAACTACGATGCAAACGTTCCGGCGGCAGCACTTTTTGCTGCACTCTTTGGTTTAACGCTTGGTCTGCATCTCTTCCAAGCTATCCGGGGAGGATGCAGGTATCTTATCCCTCTGTTGGTTGCGACAACTATGGAGACATTAGGATATATATTCAGGTAGGTTTCCTCGATGTATCAACGGAGTGTTGGGTTGCTAAAAACAAATTCCTTTCCCGACAGAATTATTGCGATCAAGAAGACGGACATACTCTGGCCTTTGATTATTTCTGAGACTTTTATCATTGTCGCACCGGCATTCCTCGCTGCTAACGGTACGTAGCCCTGCCAGTGTATCTCACATTGCATGGACGCTGAAACGTGTTGTATAGACTATATGATCTTTGGTCGCATTATGGCCTTCGTTGGCTCCGAGCACGGGCTTGTCGGTCATGGTCTGATCACCAAGTTGTTTGTTGGTGCAGACGTCGTTGCTATTCTCACCCAGGCCACGGGTGGCTCTATGCTTGTGGGTATAAACGTCTGCATATACTGTTTTATTTGCTCACATTGTAATTCGCATAGAGCGGCAATGGTAGTTTCGACACGATCAAGCTCGGTCGCACCATCCTCATCGTGGGGTTGGTTCTTCAAGTCATCTCGTTTGGTGTTTTCATGTTTATTGTCGTGACTTTCGACGTTAAAACTCGTCGTGGTCTGGGGGACCGTATGAACACGATTCGGCCTCTTATTTGGGCGTTCTACATTAGTGCTATCCTGATCATCGTTCGTAGCATATATCGAACTGTTGGTACGTAAGATCCGTGCTCGGTCTCCTGGCGTTATGCTAACAAAAGGATTCAATTTGCAGAGTTCACTACCATCAATTTCGATTTTGAGGAGCAGCAAGGTTATGCTATCACGCACGAATGGCTCTTCTATGTCTTTGATTCGTTACTGATCATTGTGAGTTGAGTTGAAGACACCTCCTGTGCTAAGCTAACCGCAGTTATTTCAAGGTTGCTACAACCGTGCTCAACTTGGTTCATCCTTCCAACTATTTGCCCAACCGTAAGGGTCTACGGATGGATGGGACCACCTACGAAGTCAAGAAGATGCGGTGGTTCAGGCGCAAGAGGTTCGTTGTCCGTCTATTGTGCAAAAGCCAGCGAAGCTAATTTATACCCTTAGTAAAACTACCCCGGAGTCAACTTCTACGTATGAGCTTTCTCAAAACAAGTCGCCTTGAGGATAGATGGGCGCAGTTTTTGGTCTTTTATATGTTTGGTTCTCTCATTTATGTGTTGAAAAGGACAGTGGGGTTTTAGGAGCGTGTATGCTATTTCGCATTTTAGAAATGCATTAATAAGTTATTGCGATGGGCTGTCGGTTGATCACGTGATGAATTGAAGCTTGGCGGTATGTTAAGTTGTGACTTCATTCACTCGAACTTCAAATATCGGTTTGTCTCCTTCTAGGAATTAGGCTATGCTTCAACATCTTGGGCGGGCACTGCGTAAAAAATCTGGGGCTACAATTGTGGGCTTCAGGACTTATACTCAATCTACCTCAAGTGTATCCAGCTTGTCATCCGCGGCTCTCGCGTCCTCTGGGCATTCCAGAGTCACCTTACCCACCAACTACGGAGCCGACGACGCCCAGCTTCTGAGCCTATTCGATAAGCCTTCCCGAGAATCATGGAGCCAGGCCTCTAGGCCGGCTGGTCTTTTTGGAAATACCGACCTATCACAACCCTCTGATTTTATCTTACTTGCTCAACGTACCCAAAAATATACGAAGCGTCTCGTCGACCGAATAGCTAGCTACAGCGAATCTAGATCCGGTGATTCGGAGAACCTCAGCACTCTAGTTGGCCTAGTCGACCGTCTTAGCGATGCACTCTGTAGTGTTATTGATACGGCTGAATTTGTCCGGAACTCGCATCCCGACCCACGTTGGGTAACGGCTGCGAATGACGCGTATGAATCATTATGCTCATGGATGAACGAACTTAACACGCATGTTGGACTTTACAAGGTTCCGTATGATCTTCCTGTTGCGTTGCCCTTGCAAAATTGATGCGATAGGTTTCATATGAAGTCACTCGTGCGACTAACGAAAGATCCTGATGCTGTTGCGCGGCTTTCGTCGGAGGAAAAACAAGTTGCGCTACTGTTTATTCGAGACTTTGAAAAGTCTGGGATACACCTTCCGGAAGAGCAGCGACGGCAGTTCGTCACCATTTCCGATCAAATCCTCACTCTCGGACGCCAATTTCTTACAGAGGCGAGTGTTCCGCGCCCAGACGTAAAGGTCCGGATACAAGAACTTGAGGGCGTCCCTCTTAACGCGTTGCGCAGCCTGTCTTCCGAGGCTAACCGACGAGGAGAGGTTTGGGTCACCCCGAATTCGTGGGAGGCTCGCATGATCCTTCGTCATGCCACAAATGAAGGCGTTCGTCGTGAAGTTTTTACCGCAACAAATGCAGTTGTTCCTCAATATGTGGATACCCTAGAAGCCTTGCTAAAGAGTCGATCAGATTTGGCGAGACTTGTTGGTTCTAAGAGTTATGCAGCAATGTCACTAGGGGAGAAGATGGCCAGGGATCATGGTAAGCAGTCTTACGGTTTTGTTATGCTGTACCCCTCACTATTGGCATAGACAGCGTCAAGGGATTTCTTCGGTCCCTTGCATCTCACCACAGACCATTAGTGGACAGCGAGCTCAAAAAGCTCTCTACTCTCAAACAACGGGACCGAACATCCGGCCAACTCCCTGAAATCTTCGCTTGGGATCGTGATTACTATGTACATCAGTATACGACGCAAAGCTTGGTCCCCGTTCCTCCAGTACATCCCTTCTTCTCTGTGGGGACGGTGATCCAAGGTTTATCTAGGCTCTTCCACCATATATATGGAATGTCCCTTCGGGCGGACGGCGTTCAACCGGGTGAAGGCTGGAGTCCGTGTGTGCGGAAACTTGCTGTCGTTGACGAATCGGAAGGAGTCGTAGGCTGGATCTATATGGACCTGTTTACTCGGGAGGGCAAGCCGGGGGGCGCAGCACACTATACTGTGCGATGTTCGCGAAGGATGAGTGACGCTGAACTGGCTGAACGTGAAGCCGAAGGCCTTCCTCCACTAGCTGTGGATGGTATGAGGCTGCGAGGCCGGGATGGGCTCCACCAGTTGCCGGTTGTCGTCCTCATGTGTGATTTCGCTCTACCCACGGATGGTTCGCCGAGTCTCCTCGGCTGGCATGAAGTCGAAACTTTATTTCACGAAATGGGGCACGCGATGCATTGTCAGTGAGCTTTCTATCTCCCGACGCAACCTCTAGCTAACCTTGATATCCCCCTAATGACTAGCCATGATCGGACGTACAGATTATCACAACGTTGCGGGAACACGATGTGCAACAGACTTTGTTGAACTACCTTCGATCCTTATGGAATACTTCGCATCTTCCCCGTCCGTACTCGGAGCATACGCAAGGCACTATGCGACCTCCCTGCCCCTCGATTTCTCATCTCTCCAAGCTCATATGCGAGCCCAGATGCCTTTCCCGGCGATTGAAACACACTCTCAAATTCTTATGGCCGCGCTCGACCAATCCTACCATTCTAGCAAAGGCGCCTCCTTAGACACCACAGCCGAACTTGCGAGGCTCCAAAACGAGCTAGGTGGCATCCAGGCTGCACCTCACACTGCATGGCAGACTCAGTTTGGCCATCTGTTCGGATATGGCGCGTCGTACTATTCCTATCTGTTCGATCGAGCGATTGCTTCTCGAGTGTGGAAGGTGCTCTTCGCACGCGACCCGCTCGATCGTGAGATGGGGGAGCGGTACAAACGGGAAGTATTGCGCCATGGAGGGGGGAAAGACCCTTGGCATATGCTTGCGGCGCTCTTCAACGATCCCGAGCTGGCGGAGGGTGGAGCCACTGCGATGAAAAAAGTTGGCGAGTGGGGCGTCGAATAAGTGCAATATAGGCATCGTCTAACCTAAAT
>JANWGL010006902.1:0-29254 GCA_025200755.1 Ceratobasidium sp. C01 | reverse complement strand
AATTTTCCACGATATGCGTCCGTATGCCTCTCAGTCCACGGAGCATTGACAAGTGCGCGTTCAAGGTAATCAGATTATCGAGAGAAGCACCCTCTAGTGGGCCCTCCCAAACTACCTGTTGCAAGTTCGGCCATAGATTAAGCAGCATTCTAAACAACTTCTGATCAGCCGGGTATCCAATTGAAAGCTTAAAACTTACTCGGATTGTAGGCTTATCCAATGGGGCCTAGTTTGTATATCGCTCTCGTGTCCGAGGCACAACGTATGAAGCGACGGGAAGGTCTGCGCTTGGTTAGAATCGGTTGTGCGCCAGGACAAAACCCCTACTTGTAGGGTGAGCTTCTCGAGTTTAGATATCACGGCAAAACACCGGAGGTCGTTCATATCAGTGAATTGGTGACGCAGCCTCAACTCGGTCAGAGTGGGGAATACGACTGCGAAGTCGATAGAATTTTCATCCAGTTCATCAAAGAATAGCCCAGAGAAGTTAGCCGTACGCGACGGGAGGCGGGACAGACAGCGGTGCACAGCTGGACTGTTGATGTTCAAGCCCTCAAAAGATTGCGGATTATCTGGCCAATCCATATTCACAGAGAGATCCTCGAGATGTGGCATGTTTAGCAGAAGGGAGAAGAAGATCGATACAATCCATTCTTCATCGTTTTCGCCATTGCCCTCATCAAGAAACATCTCAGAGGAAAAACTGGTTAGGTTTTGAACCATCGGTTTGAGGTTCAACACCAACTGCGCTTCAGCTTGGGAAGGCTGTTTCAGAGCGAGATGCTTCAGAGCGGGAAACGCGTCGCCATGGAGTACGGGAGGCTGAGTGTCCGCTGTTCCTGCAACGGCAAAATTTATCGCCAGGTGTTCAAGGCGGTGGAGTCCGCCAAGCGCTTGAAGTATCTCGGAGTCAAGTGCGAGTCTACTAATCTTGAGCGTGCGGAGGTGGAGAAAATTGCCGAAATAATGGGAGCCTGGCTTGAGGTCAACAAGATTTAGCGTGAGCAATTCTTCGTTGGCGGCATCTGTCTGGGGGTTATCGCCATAGGTAGGATACAGTGCCAGCTCTTGGAGGCAGGGGCACGCTTTGCTGATGCTCTGAAAAACAGCTAACGCAGCCAGAGGTGGTAGTGCAGGGTTGAAATGGCCCGGCTCGGGCTAGCCTGACGCGTAGTGTGATTAAATCCGGAGTGATCAGAGTGCTAACCCACATCACCTGGGCCATGTGGACGTGGGTGTGGGGATTTGCCTGCCGAATGTTGAGGTGGCGCAGAGCTGGTAGGATCCATTGTTGTTGTCGCTGCACGGCCAAGGTGGGCCAGCCAGTAAGAGTGAAAAAGGGCTCCTCCTTTCGGTAAACTTCAAGAGACTTGACATGGGGTGCATAGAGGTCAAAGCGACTGAAATCGGGCACAGGGGGAAGAACCTAGTGTTAGCGTATTCGAGTGTGAGCTTGCTAATCATAGAAAAGCGAATGAACATATCTCACAATGCTAGCGAGAGCCTGTGATTTTTTGCTGCGAAGATACCTTGTTTCAGGTATGAGCTTGAGAAGGTGGAGTATTCCGTCGACGTTTGCCCAGACAAAGCGAGTCGCGGTGTCAAAACACAACCTATTGACACAGAGTAGGATAGCGAGTGTATGCGAAGGAGTCTCCAGACAGATATGAACCAACAGTTCGGGGGAATTAAAGACTTTGAGTGCAGTGGAGGCGGCCATGTTGTGGATGGGGTTGACAGCGGGGAGATTCGAGGGCTTTCGTCTTGGACCGCGTTTTTTTTTTCGTGAATCCTCACCCCGTCAGATTCCACCAAGGTGGCAATCTCTCAGTAACACCGTGAAACACTGGCCAAACAATCTAGTCCGTTCTAGGAAGCGCAATATGATGTGTAGGTAAAGGATATAATATGATCTGAGTATGTCCAGCAGTATTGCCAAGATGACCGAGCATTGTTTTGTGAGTCTGTATAAAACCAAATAACTCTTGAGATACTACACTATTCTCATTAGCCTCAAAATGAAAAGTGAGCATGATGACATAATGTCTCTCGCTGTCACTTTTCGGAAGCACTCAATTCTGAGGGAGTTAACGGTATCGGGCGAGGGCCTCACATTCAACGCCTACCCTAGTTGTGGATAACAAGGCGTTTCTTGCATCGGCGGTACTCACGCCGTGCGTAACATTTGGTCTCTCCCAACCGCCACACCTTCGGAAACCAATTTGGGTTTGCTCGGCGCTGCGGCGTATAAGTATCTTACTTCCTCCGGCAAAGGCCTCATTGGAAATCATCTTACAAATAGGATCTTCATCCACGTCGCTTTGTTCAGAGATCGCTCTGACCGAGGCCGGCAGGCGCCAACGTACACCTATTAATGAACGGGGAGGTGAGCAAGCGCACGGGCAATAGCTTGACCCTACTGGATAGTCTGCAAGGGTTTGGATCAGACGAGACAGTTGGCGTTGACGGATACGAGATGTGGGATTGAGGATGAAACTTTCGAAGAGAATACAGAGAATGTAGCGGTCATGAGGATGTGTACGTTGATTGGACGATGCGAGGTACATTATGGACTACAATCGCGGTATTAGAGTGAGTTGGGCGCAAACGGTGGCGTAGGAGGTGGCGTAGGAGGTGGCGTAGGAGGTGATGGGGAAAGTGAGGGGTAAGGTTCTAGACAGGAAAGACACGAGGATGCGAACGGGGATTATGCGAGGGGTCATGGGCTTGATTATTAAGACAAAGGCGCACTACGCGGGGCAGGTCTTTCGCTTGCACATATGCTGCATCACACTTACGAACTGCCATATAGGACCAAATACGCGAACGCCCCCAGAGCTGGTTCCTATGAGCCCTAATTTGTGCTTGACTGATACCGTGAAGCCGCCTTCGATATTCGTATGAAACTCATTCTCGCCGAGCTCTTTGTCCGCTCCTCAGCTCTTCTTGTCCTCCCAGACGCTCTGCGGTTTGCGAATCACATCTGGTAACAACTCCTGCGCAATTCCACGTCCGTCCAACACGTACGCTGGCCCGCCGCGCCCGCGGAAACTGATTTGGGCTTCCTTGGCGCCGCCGCGTGTACGCCCGGCACCAGCAAAGTGGTCCGCGGTTGCTGACTTGGCGTTGCAGAAGCATTCTGGCAAGAAGGTAGATGGAGCCGCCGGGACAGCATTAATGCCTCATGAGCCTAGGCCTGTTCAATTACTCGTTGCAGGACCCCCCGGTTGATAGAGTGCCCGTGTGGGTACTATGTAGGAGCTGTGGCAGGAGGGTAGGGTGAAACTGAGGCGAGGTTGAGAAAGGTGCTTTGGGAGAAAGGTTAGTTGAAAAATAAGAAGGTTATGCAGTTTTTTCAGGTGTGCAAGGTAGGGTTTCCATTGCTTTATTTATTTCCAGTGATTGACTAAGGTATATGCGTGGTATAGAAACGGCTAGAATAGTTCGGAGCTGAGGTGGTGTTTGACCGAGCCTTGGTATTTGATGAGACTGAAGTCTTGCGCGAGCTTGGGTCGTATATGAAGCGGAACACGGGATTTGCAGAGGTTGACATTGTGTTCGTCGACGCGGGGGGGGGGGTTCAATATTAATGGTGCAACCAACCATCGAGCTCTATAGAGAAGCATCTAGAGGTTCCTTTAAGTAAGGTGATTTGCAACGTACCGATCTTTTTGTACGCCTAAAGAGATACTAATTCCTCAAATTACTTGGGCGTAGCTTACCACCGTTTGAAGCACTTAGGTCTCTCATCCATCATAGAAGAGTCCTGGAACTTGATCGTAACATCCTGGGCACCAACGAATAATCGCCAAGGGACGGGAGTGCATAAATTCAAAAATAAGCGTCCATTACTCGGTCACTTCAGTATTTCATAATTTTTCTTAGGGAAGTCTCTGGGCACCAGAATTTCCGCTACAGCTGTACCATAATCCTCCGTAATACGTTGCCGAATATGACGGATGCCCCTAACTGTAGCAAGATGGGCGTTATAAGTCCGAAGAGTACCACCCTCATCAAATCCCTCTATGTCGGGTGCGGTGATTTCTTGTAGATTTGGCCATAAATCTAGCAGAAATCTAGGCAATATAAAATGAGGAATAGAGCATCTCAGAAGGTTGGCGACTCACTCAACCTCCTCATTTATCCAGTACATACTTGTAGATACGGTACTTGAGTGAGTTATCTCCAACGTACGAAGCGACAAGCAGGGAGGTATGTCGTCTCTGAAACCAACCAGGGGACTCCCTCGCAAGGAAAGCACAACAATAAGATGCTCGAGTTTGGGGATAGTAGCAAAGCTTGATAATTCATGCGCAGTGGCAATCTGGTAGCGCATTTCGAGTCTCGTCAATGCGGGAAACGTGGCTGCAAGATCGCCCGCGTTGCCAAAGGCTACGCCACGAAGCACTAGTGTACGAAGCGGCAGCGTCGCGAGGACACTAAAGACGCTAGGATCAGTGATTATATCGATTTCGACCGCCCTCCTCTGGTAGTCAAAGTCAAGGAAGAGATCAGTGACACATGCCAGACCTCCCATACAAGGGAGAATGACTGAGGCCACTGAGCCAGGAGTTCGGATGTCCGCATACAGATCAAAACAAGTGAGGTTTTGGACCAATGACTTGAGCCGGAGGACCGTTTCGATTTCTTCATGGTTTGGGCCTTTGAGAGTTAACTGTTTAAGAGCAGGGAATAAACGATAGGCGTCGTCCTGGGGTGTGGTACGATGGGAGCTGGAGCCCCTGTCCGGAGAAAATTGCACTATTAAGTGCTTGAGCCGAGGTAATATGCCAAGACCTTGAAGCCCCTCTGATTCTAACACCAGTGACCCAGTTTCAAGTTTACGTAGATTTGGAAGCAAGGGGAAATATTTGAACACGGATTTAGGCTCCAGGAGATTGAATAGAAATTCCTGTTCTTCAGCCCTAGTATAAGGACCGCCAAGTGGATTGGATGGAAAAAAAGCTAGCTCGTGAAGCTGTGGGCACGTCTTAGTAATGCTCTGAAGAATCACAGACGCTGCTAGGATCGACATTTCCTTCTGATCCGTAGTGTGCGATATTTGGATACTTTTAAGGGAGGGCGATAGAAGCGAGCATATCCACATTGTTTGATGGGTGTATTCAATAGTCGCGAACGCCCTTTGGCTGACCGCGAGGGCTAGAAGTGTCGGTAGTAGAGGCTGGTGTTCGCGAAGCCAATTAAGAGTATGCCAACCGGTAGTCTTAAAGGGGGTGCTACCCTTTGAGTAGATCTCGAGAGACTTCACAAGCGGCGCATAGAACTTAAACCGGGAGAAATCAACAGCAGAAGGTTCAGATGGGAGGGCCTATGGTCATCGGGTAAATCGTTATTAGGAAGTAACATCCAAGATGAAGAGAACATACCACAGCTATAGGATGATTCCCTCTTCTCGGGAGAGTAGTTGTAGTGCCCGGGATCAGCTTTAGCAGGTGGATCACCCCATCGACGTGGTACCATATAAACTCAGTCGCCGCGAGAAACCCTGATTTGTTTGTGTACAGAAGAGAGAGATGGTCCCGATTATTTGCGTGGCTGTAGATCAACTTCAGGAGCTCAGGCGTCATAAACACCTGGCACGCAATGGTGGTAGGCATCGAGGAGGATATAATGCTAGTGCGAACGACACCCACGTGCTCTTGATGTGAAGATTATGTGTGGTTACATTACCCACGGTGGCTTGCGGACAATTGTACGGTACGTAGATACACACATATAGCGCAGGCCGAAAGATATCCTATTATACTGTACCAGTATAGCCGCAGAGGGTCAAAATCGCATGGCGACCCGAATACTGATCATTCTTATAAACGAGTTTTCGCCATTCACCCGCGTAGATATAGTTGAACCCAGATTGCCGACATGAATGTCATGGGAAAGGGGATTCCTTAAATGTGCGACTCCAGCTCAAACTCGCGGTACACTAGAGCTGGATGATCTCTCTCATTTTTCTACTTTGAGATGTTGATTCAGCTCGGGGTTCACATAACCTTTAACCTGTCCTTTCCACCAGAGGATGTCAGGCCGCTGCGTGGCTCGGCTCCAAATTACCAAGCGCGTGAGCTATCTACAAGCTATATGCGCAGCGTAGAAACAGGTGGAAACCCATAGAGCCGAAGCGGCATGCGAGGGAACTTGGGCGACATGAGAAACAAAATGTAGGTTTGTCAACATGAACGTCTTTTGGGCGCGGTGTATGACAAAACTAGGCCTAAGTACACCGGGGCTGTTGTCGATGCCGCAGAGCCGGGCGCGTCTGGGTTTGTGTTTTGGAATTATGAGATGTATGAGTAACTTGGAATGCTCGGAACGATGGCCGTAACAAGGGTAGGCAGTGGCTCCTCTTTGAAAGCCGTGCATCCAGACGAGTAGTGCATAGAGGTCAAACCGAGGTGATCCAAGCACTGAGAATTCGTATGGGAGAGTCTTCGGCAGGTTGACTTAATATAAGAGAACGATTTAAGACAAAATATCTTACAGTTTTTACGGAGTGTTCCGAGTCCAGAGACGAGAACGTTAGGTCGGGGATTGGCTTCGACAGATGTATTATTCCATCGACATGACTCCAAATCAACCCAGCCACCGTATCAAAGCCGCGTCAGTTGGCGTAGAGGAGAGAAATGCGTTCTTTGGAGGTAGCATAACTATACATCAAGCTCAAAGGCTTTGGAATAGAGAAGACTTCGTGAGCAGCGGTCATGGGCGAGGAGAATGGGACTGCGATCACATGCTTATCACCGCGTCAAGCTTAGTTCGGTCTCAGCTCCAGACTAACGGGGGGAAGAAAGATGCGTTCAAGGCTTTTCTTAAGACATAACACTCGCGACTGGGCAGCATGGCGTTTTTATGAGATTTTTATCCGGTAAATGTGCATATATCTTTTCATTTTACCATGTCCCTCCCGCGATCACCTAACTAGTTCAAAGTCCTACTCCTCATCAGGGTACAACATAAGCTCCGGTCGGACCTTCTCGTCAAATTCCTCAGGTGTGAGAAGTCCAAGCGCGACAGTCGCCTCCTTGAGCGTCGTTCCCTCCTTATGCGCCTTTTTCGCACATTTGGCTACATCTGAATAGCGTAGCGTTAGAGGCGAGGTGGGTCAATGGAGGGTAGGTAGTACGTACTGTCGTAGCCCAGATGGCGGTTCAGGATAGTGGCAAGCATGAGACTCTCGTTCAAGAGCTGGTCGATGCGTTTTTCGTTTGCCTCAATCCCGACGACACAGTTCTTCGTGAACGAGCGGCAGCCTAAATGAATAAAACAAATTGAAGGTGTGTTATGCGACGATAAGAGGGAAGAAGTACCATCGGACAAGAGCCTAATGCTCTGCAAAACATTCTTGATAATCATTGGCTTGAACACGTTCAACTATTATTCAAGTCCGTCTCAGTCGTCCGAAAATACCACCAAAGAATGTAGGGAAAGAACGTACCTGGAACTGACCCATGCTTCCCGCAATGCTCACGCCCGTGTTATTCCCCATAACCTGCGCAGCGACCATCGTGAGCGCCTCGCACTGCGTTGGGTTGACCTTCCCGGGCATGATACTGCTACCAGGCTCGTTTTCTACATACCAATTCCAATGTTAGGATTGAATCTGGACTAGATAATTTGATATAGGGCTTACCGGGCAAGGAGAGTTCACCGAGTCCACACCGAGGACCCGAGGCTAGGTACCGGATGTCGTTGGCGATCTTCATAAGACTCGCGGCAATCGTGTTGAGGGCGCCGTGCGCTTCGACGAGGGCGTCGTGCGTCGCTAGAGCTTCGAACTAAGAGGAATCCAAGGGTTCCACGTTCAGCATACGTCTTGGAGCTGGTCGAAGGGAATTGGGACCCACCTTGTTTGGCGCGGTCTCGAATTTGTAGCCCGTGATCTTAGAGATTTCGGCAGCTACTTTAACATCAAACCCTTTACGAGTGTTCAATCCCTAGCGCGTGGATAGTTTAGAATTTTGTGTACGAGGGAGGCGAAGGTTAATGATAAACAAGATAATGAGATAAACTCACCGTTCCGACAGCAGTACCACCCTGTGCGAGGAGGCTGACCCTTGGAATCACGTCATGCACACGGTCAATAGCGTTTGTGAGCTGTTGGACATAACTGCTAAATTCTTGGCCGAGGGTCAGAGGTGTCGCGTCCTACAATAGCATGCGAATATCAGAACCGGAGATAGCGGGCGAAATGAAATGTGGAATCTAACCTGCAGATGGGTACGGCCGATCTTGATGATATTCTCAAATTGCTTTCGCTTAGCCTCGAACGCGTCTCGAAGCTCCGTGAGGGCCGGGAGGAGCTGGGAGTTAAGTTCCGTAACGGCGGCGATGTGCATCGCGGTCGGGAACCTAGTCGAGCCCACATTAGACCATAGCTATACAACGCATCCTACTGCGCGAAACGTACGAATCATTCGAGCTTTGGCTCATATTGACGTGATCATTCGGGTGGACGGGCTTCTTGCTCCCAAGCTCGCCGCCCAGAATCTGGATCGCACGGTTGCTGATGACCTCGTTCGTGTTCATATTGCTCTGGGTGCCGCTACCTGTTTGGAATACAACAAGAGGGAAGTGGTCGATCAATTTGCCAGAGATAACCTCGTCTGCAGCTTGGGAGATCGCATCGCCGATTTTGGGGTCGAGTCCGTAGGTGGTGTTAACGGTCGCTGCGGCCTTTTTGAGCACTCCCAACGCTTTAATTAGCGGGGGAGGAAGACGTTCCGTAGGGCCGCCGATGTCAAAGTTCAAAAGTGAGCTAAAGAGATGTCAGCGGGAAATCAGCGCGAGGCGGCCAAACCCACCGTTGAGTCTGTGCGCCCCAGTAGACATCTGCCGGAACCTGGAGCTCGCCAAAGGTATCGCGTTCGCTGCGGAACTTTTGAGCCTAGGATGCATACATCAGCAGTGTGGGGCGTGGGAATTTCAAGAAAGGACTACCATGGCTCGAGTGGTGGTAGAGAAGAGGCGGAGCGAGGGCGCAGCCTGATATCACAACAATCACGTGTTAGTTCGGCAGACCAATAAGCGACGTAAAACTTGCCCTGCGCGACGAGGAGAGGAGCGAGTACATGGCGGAGTGGTGGTGGGAGAGTCGGCGAGCTGCTCGGGGTGTATCGGAAGGCGACACCCACGTCAGGATAGGCGCCGGGCGCGTAAAAGACAGCGACGACAACGGCTTCACTTCCTCTCCCACGGCCGACTTCAACCTCGACTTTCTTCTCAGGTCGTCCTGTCTATGAATGTACCATGCCAGTCTATAGGGATAATTAACTTAAATTAAACCAAATCATTAGAGGGCGGTGTCGTCTTGCTTACCAGTGTGCATACAACCGATCTCCACAATATAACATTGTTTGGAAACGTATCGAGTGTACATAACGCAAAGCCGTAAACCGACTCATCTGATGAGCCGGATGCGTCCTATCGGCTTGAAGACACCAAAACACTGCACACAAACACAACGAAAGACGATACAAGGGGCAGAAATCAGGAGGAAGGTAACGGGGGCATCCATAAGGTTTTAGCGCACTCGTACCAGTACGAGTTTGCATCCGAAATACTTCATCATATGGAACACAGAGGGGTAGATTGACACGTATACTCACCGTTGTAGAAGAGCATATTGGAGGTCCCAAACTGTATTACTCACGTTGGTCGTCTTGCAAATACATAACCTTCACGCATTTAGGAAGCCCGAGCCTGACGGAATTACCCAATCAGCAACTCTTAAGATGGGAGCAATACGATCGAGTTAAGGAGAGTAGTGGAGCTCCGATATCGTTGTAGGAAAATTTCGCTCATCCCTAATAGAAAGGTCACAGTGTGGATAATAAGTTTGACATCCAGGCAAAGGGGAGAGGCACGTGCACGAAAGACAGGAGAGTCCGTTCCATAGCGGTGGGCGCCTTGGGTCTGGCACTGCCACGGAGCATTTCCCCCGATAAAACGAACGCATAAGTCCCTTTGATATGGACGCATATATCCTAACTAGTTATTATAAGGTGCTCGTGTTTTCATTTCACACACTTTTACAAGTGCCGGTTGATCCGCCTGCCACCATGACTTACGAGCTGTTGGAGTCTTGCCATGCAAAGACTACTTGCTGGCCGACGGGGGTGCCCGCGATGGAACCGTGCGAGAGTGAACATTCGTCGTGTGGTGAGCCGCCCTACATTGGGGTCGACCTACTGTGTTACGCAATATCTCTGCAAAAGTGATGCCAGTAACGCAAGCGTCCCAAGCCAAAATATTAAATCATCAGATCGTGCTAAGTCGTTACATTGGCCAAGCTATCAACAATCGTATGATCCCTCCAAACGGACCCGTAAAAAGTAGGTATCACGATATTGCAAAGGGAATCATAACCAAGCGCGGGCCAAAATTCAATCAAAAAATCAACCACCAAACCTGGCTTGCTTAAATTTTGTCCTGGGATGCTCCTGCAGAGGGAGCCAACTGGTTTCCGACTTCACGAAGAAGAAGTCCTGGGTGGAAAACATTGAAGGTCTAGGCAGAAAAGGAACGTGAGTTTGAAGTCAGCAGCAATCGGAGGGAGCTAGCTTACCACCATGGCTACAACAATTGGCATACCATCAAACCAGTTGAACCACTTCTCGGTTGCAATAACCACGCCATTCCTGCATGGTTGCGTCAATGTCACTCGGATAATTCAGCGAGTTAGAGTTCGACTCACCATCCGTCAGTCAGCTCGATCGTCCGGTACACACTGCGGATAACAATGAATAGCGTAGCGATGGCGAACCCAAGGAACATCCGCACCACGCCGCGAGGCACGGTAGCCCAGCCATCATATTTCTTCTCTTGCACGTCTGCAGCATTGCGGGCTGGGCGATTGAGGCTGTAGCGGATGACGAACTCGACAGCGAGGGCAGCAAAGAGAACGACAGCAACTACATTAAAACGCGTGAGCAAATAAGGTAATATTTTCGTGCAAGACGTATGAGCTCACCAAGCTGGATGATGATACCAGCGAGCATGATGTTACCGCCGCGGTTGGCTCCGTCCAGAGTGTCAGCAATAGACGCCATGGCGCCACCGACCGCTTGAATAATGAGCGCAGTAACGTCAGCGGTGATGAAAATAATTGAGTCTGAATAAAATCCCTAAAATCAGCCATGGATCACGACGGCGAGGAGACGCAACTACTCACATAAACGAGGAGGCACGCGAATGTACTGGGAGCCGAGGTCGTTAACGATCCTAGGTAGGATGAGAAACATTGCAGCAGTCATGAATGAGGGCGCTATTATGGTGGTACAGATTCTAAACTCTAGTTAGCATACACTCTGGTGAGGAATGGACACTGACTCACTGCATCATGAAAGCATCATTATTATGTGGAGACACGTGCCCCCAATACCGTCCAGCCCAGCCCAACAGTTCGCAAAACCCACAGAGGACAAGGGTGGGGATCATGTACCATGTGCGAAATAAGATTGCCTCGAGCAAGTGGCCAGCTATCAGAGTGGGGAAATGTTAGTCGAGGACAAACCCGTGGTTAAGAAACGTACCGGTCGTTACACCAAACAAAGCGAGGTAGAGGATGCCCACCCATCCAGTAGGAACATAGTTGAAGGGCAGGTCATCAGGGGAGTCGGGTTGAGAGTCAGCTGTTGCGTTGGCTGCCGCTGAATAGAACTATTAGTATACGACGACACGAAAGATGCTGAAAACACATTTACTTACCCATGATGAAACCGAGCGCAGAAGTAGACATTATGCGACTATGGAGTGTTATCACGGAGCTACTCGAGAAGGTGCTTCGTGACTCTGAAGGAGAACCCGACATCTCTCTCAGCTTTGTACCAATCCACGAAAAGGCTCGGGGCCGAGAGTTGTGAGGAGCCCCTGAGGACCTTTGGCATCAGCACAGGAAAACAAAGACCGCAGTCTCTTCAGTGCTAACAACACGTGTTTGCAGATGATCCGCAGTGGGAATAACGTTGGAGCGCACAGCGGCTTGGCACTGAAAAGCTAATTTGGGAGTTTGGAAAGCAGGAACATGGGCTTAGGAAAGTCGCATATCATTGAAGTACTGAGTTATGAGCGCTCAAATTTGAACAAATTTCGAGCGAGTTGCTGCGATATCAAGGCCCAATGCGCAGGCAGCCAACTTATCCCGGCGGGAGTGTTATTCCAACCGGATACGCTTCATGGCATCAGGATCGAATCAAGCGCGTACCTGATCGATGTTGATGAGACTTCAGCAAAGCTGTGGCAATAATCGTCTCGGCCTGGGCGTCAAGTGGGTGTTGATCAAGTCCGCGAATGCAGTCCGAACTGGGTCCGGATCTTTTGTTGGTATCACCAAACTTGAACGGTGGTTCGATTTTGCGCACCGAGGTGGGTTCGGACGCAACATCCCAGAGAACGCCCGAGATATGGTGTAGAAGCAGCTGCGTAAACTCGCTAGTTCCCGCGCACGATCGTTTTCTACTTCGAGATGACAATCAACACCCGACCTTATCCATGGTCATTGCAAGGGCCAAACAGGCGCTAGCCCCCTGGCCAACGCGTGTTCGCCCAACCCTTTGCGATCATTCAGCAAAATATTTCCTTCGGGGCGGAGTCCCGCCTCAAAGCTTATAGCAAATGAGTGCTCCTAAGCACTCGGGGTCACATTCCCCTCTCGCGATCCTGAGGGAGTCAGATTGTCGGAACAGAGTCTTGTCCGCATTGAAAACACAGAGCACTAACTCATGTCAATTGTAAATCGTTTCATCTTCGAGTTATCCACAAGTATATATACTTATATACTAGTTAGGTGACTTCTGTTTCCTTGGACAATACTCATGCTTGCATCGCCTCTGCTCGTCATTCGATTTTTCGCATGTGCTTTTGAGTAGTGAGACGCATCGTAAGTTGTGCATTCACATCTGAGATTTTTTATATGGTTTTATAAAGCCACAGGAACTCGTATGTCGATAAAAGCGCGAGGATACGTGGATTATTGGGAAATTATGCCCGTGTAATTATCGCCCTTTTTTGGGGCTAAAAGCGCAGGTATTACAGTATTATTTCCACATAAAACGCGTGTTTTAACTCAATAGTCTATGCCGACGGGCCAGATGGCCATTATGAGACGAATTGGCAGTGAGGGAACATAAAGTATATATCTTGTATGAATACAGTGGCAGAGTCAAGAGCCAGGAAGTTGAGCACCTGAGCGGCGCGTGAGCGCTGACGAAGAGAACTGGGGGAAAATATAGATGGCAGACGAGTGGCAACTGCGCGAGTGGGCCGCCCGTTGGCCCTACGGATAAATCCAGTACGTGAACCGCAGCGTGCGGAAGTTCATACGCTTCAAATAAACGTAGTACTGAAAATAAACCCTAAGAATATGCAACAGGGAAGAGTTCAGTTGAGGATTCGTAGCGAGCCAATTAGGGGAACCGACATACCCCAGTCTTTGGCTTGTGGTTGCGCCAAGAAACCTAGCTGGCACTGTAAGTAAACGGTAGCTTATCAGCTTGAATACGCGCAAGGTTGATCGTGAGATATCTACCTTTGTTGTAGCAAACCAAAATGCTGGTTTGAGGCGAGCAGTATGCTAAGTTCATCAGGAGTAGCCCGTCGCAAAGTGACCATGAAAAGGGAGGGGCAAAGAAGTACGAGCGAGTTGGGCGATGGCGAGGGTAGATCAAGTAATGGCGGCAGAAGACGCGGGGTGGCGGCAGCGGAAGTGTGGAGAGGAGGTTGGATGTTGATGCCAATGTTGATGTTGAGTGCAACTCAGTTTTTACCTTTCGTTTGTGTGCACGGGCCACAGAAATCTTATTTATTTGGCATACCTGTGTCTAAAACTATCTTATAACATTCCGGAACTCTTTTGCAAGTCTTAATTCGTATACAAGTGCGCATTTATTCGACTTTTTGCTCAGCTACATGTGTCCCTGTGATTTATTGCCAGTGATCGCTCGATAATACGCGTATTCTCGCGCTTTTATCGACCTACGAGGTCCTGTGAAGGAACATTGTGAAAGAGAACTTTGGCGGAGTCAGCGGCGTTAGTTGTGCGCATATATCCTGCATCTAGGCGCTAAATGATCGACAATGTTTGAAACGCCCAAAACTTGAAACGAAATGTGAGGGAAGTATGTGGGGTTATTCTAACACAAACACTTTAATTGACGATGCTGAGTCACGACCTCTTATAAAGCGTACGCGATTGAATGACGGTCAGGTCAACCAGATGATCACAACACCCCGCTTATTGAGAGAGCATACGGGACGAGCACGGAGTCGAATCGATGTTCAATTAGGGTTACTTTGGCGCACGCACGGTTAACGAGGGTTGATGAAACGATACTGGAAGTGTGAAAAGCCAGGAGGCATTCTAAGCGAGAGCCGGGGGATAATCGGCAGGGGAGGACATTTATTCTTTCGTCACGTGGTTTTAGCCGGTGCGAACGGAATTGTTAACGGTAACCGGTCGCAGGTAAGTTCTCTCCGTGGGTTACATGGTGCCGTACAAGAGGGTCTAGGAAGCTTGACGATGCGGCAAGCGGGATACCAGATCGTCCCACGTAGGGTGCCTTGGAAGTGGAAGGGCAAAATGTGGCGGACAAGGTCGAGTTGGGATGTGGGAAGGACCCGATGGGATAAGAGTGTTGAAAGTGTTGAATAATTTATACAGTAGGACTACGGGTGTTATACAGTACAAGCTTCCAACTCGAGTCTAGTCCCGATCGTGTTTTTAGAACCGAGGTAAGCAAGAATACGTGAATCGGGTCTTGCATGAGAGAATGAGGCTCAGATCTGCTTGAATTGTGGCAGGTAATATGTAGCAGCGAACGGGTAGTGGGTGGGGTTCAGATTGTCAATTGAGACGGACGAAATTATATATGTTCATTGACGGAAGTACAAAGAGCTTGCTGGACGACGGCAGGCGCAGATCGGGCTATGGTAGTTAGGGTGTGCCGGGAATGGGAGAGTAAATGATAGGTATATGGCACGTATAATAATAGCAGACAGGCATCCCGCGGCGTGACAAGAGAAATGTGGATTGTGCGTATTGGCGCCAGTAATTTCCTTTTATGGAAGGCGTCGGGGAAGGGATGTAGGACGGCGGGAGTAGCGGGGGCGTTGGTGGGGGCGGGAGGGGCGCGGCGGACGGGCGGGGAGCGGGGCGGGGAGGAAGGGGCGAAGAGATGAAGATGAAAGGACAAGAGGTGGTCCGTGCGTCCCCTGGTTGGTGTTTGAATTTTATGATTGTGATGTGTCCAGTCTCGAGTGCGCCAAATATGGAAGGCCCTTCATTGCGACAACACGCCGTTTCTCACATCTGTTCCCTCGACTCCGCACCCAACCTCGTCGCCGCCGCCAATTAATTCCCCACCGCCGCCCCCGACGCCGACACCCCCGCCGACGCCGACCCCGGTCACAATGGTGAGCGCCTTGTTTGTGGCCCAAGCCCCGCTAACGCCGTCCAGGCCACCCACCCCATGACCGCCGCCGAGCTCAACGCTGCCGAGCGCGCTGAAGCCGAGCGCCGGCGCCTCGCAGCTCGCTCCTACGACGACGACGACGAAGAGGACGACGGCTATGTCTCGCCCCGTCCGCGCCAGCGCTACCACGAGCCCCGCACCTACGACTTTGACGACCGCTATGACGACCGCTACGACGACCGCTATCCCTACGCTCCAGCGCCGCCTCTGCCGCCGTCTCCGCGCTTCCGTCTGCGCGCCATGTCGCCGCCTCCGCGTCTCGCACCCGTCCCGTCCCCGGCGAGATATTTACCTCCGCCAGAACGACACGCGTCGTACGAGCGCGGTCGGCCATACGACGACCCACACCAACCGGAAGCACGCTTCGCTCACCGTGCACACAACCACGATGCGGCGCTATTGCTCGAGGACGATTTAGGCTTGCGCTCGCCCGATCGGGTCAAGGACAAAAAACGCGCACGGGCCCCGCCAGTAGACGTTCCCGAGGTGTCACCTGTGCGAGCCCCGCCGTCGGCCAAGAAGCGCCGCGTAGAGCCCGAGTTTGACGACCGCGAGAGAGACAGGGACAGCAGGGAGAGGTTCGCCCCCAACTTGATGTACGACCCCAACGGTCCTTCGGCTCTCTCGCTTGCCCCAGACGCCGACACCGATGTCCGCATGCTCAGTGCTTATCCTCATCTTCACGTTCCTACTCGCTTGCCTAGTCCGCCTCACCAACCTCGTGGTCGTCCCGCGAGTGAATCTCCTCCACCTCCAGTCATGGTTACCTCTACAACAGGGCGAGGACGGGGCAAAGGTTCTCGTGGAGGACGAGGCAGCCGTGGGGGCAAAACATCCCGTGCCGACGCCCGTCCGCCAGACCATCTCGTCCCCGGAACATCAGGTCTCGGACTTGGCCTAGCGCTCTACGACGAGGAGCCGAAACCAAAGCAAAAACGCGCGCGCAAGCCCAAGAACGGGAATGATACGGGGCTACCTGAATCGTTCTTCCCTTCGAGTACGCCTGGTGCCAGTGGAGCAAGCGCTCCCGTGCCAAGCTTGCCTCTGAGATTGGCGCCTGGAGGAGGATTAGGCGGAGTGAGCGCGGCTGAAAGTGTGGGCAGCGCATCTGTTGCGAGTTCACCCGCGGGGACGCCATTCATCGCGTTGGACCAACCTTTGCCTGTTTTACCGGCAGTAGGCAAGGTCGATCATGCCACACTCGTAAAGCGCGCAATTCAACTCGAGGAGAACCAACGCAAAATCTGGATCTCACTCGCGCGCAAGGACATTCCCAAGGTTTGTCGCAATAGCATATGTTCGATATCGTAAATTAATAAATTTCATTTCGCAGGCATACAAACTCCAATCCGCCGGGTTCCAAACTAAACTCCTCCAGACCAAAAAACTCGCACACATCTTGAGCACACATGCGAAGAAACCCAATGTTCGGACGATCGCGACGACCAAGTTGACGCAGGTCAAGTCCAAGCGACTCATGCGCGAGATGCTCGTGTTTTGGCGGAAACATGATCGGGAGGAGAAGGATTTGAGGAAGCGGGCGGAGAGAGCGCAGGTAGATCGGGCGAAAGCTGAGGAAGAGAAGCGAGAGGCGCAGAGACAGGCGAGAAAGTTGGAGTTTTTGATTAGCCAGACCGAGCTGTATAGTCATTTCGTGGGGAGCAAGCTCAAGAGTGAGTTCTTTCATTATTCTATTTTTATACTTGCGTATTGATGACCGGTTGGTAGCTTCCGAGTTGGAGGAAGGCGCGGATACGGCGGGTGCGCCGGCTGCAGAGTCGAGTGCGGGGCCGTCGGCTGCGATTCGGCATATTGAAGAGGACGGAGGCGCGTTGCCTGATGCCGAGCTCCCTGCGATCGACTTTGGAGATGCGGATGAGAGGAATTTGCACAGGCATGCGGCTCAACATGCACAAGAGGCGATCGATGCTGCGAAGCGAAGAGCACAGGAGTTTGACGAGGCGCGGAGGATGGAGAACGAGGTGCTTGCGAAGAAGAGGGATGAGCAAAGGATGGTTGATGGAGACGGTGCGGACGAGGAAGATGGAGAGGGCGAGGATGAGGAGGGTGAGAGTGGAAAGGCGCCGCTGGTAGACTGTGAGTTTCGCGTTGGGTCAGGTTGGAGTTTGGCTAATTCAGGAGGTAGTGGACTCGGACGAGTTGAACTTCCAGAACCCGACGTCGTTGACGGATATGACGGTGGCCCAGCCCAAGATGTTGATGGCACAGCTGAAAGAGTACCAACTCAAGGGTCTAAACTGGCTTGCGACGTTGTACGAGCAGGGTATCAACGGGATCCTGGCCGATGAGATGGGTCTCGGCAAGGTGCGTCCGTGCATCTTTCATTTGATCGAGAACTAACTCTAGGCCAGACGGTTCAATCCATCTCCCTCCTCGCCTACCTCGCCGAAGCACACGGCATCTGGGGCCCGTTCCTCGTCATCGCCCCCGCCTCGACGCTACACAACTGGCAACAAGAGCTCACGCGATTCGTACCCCAGCTCAAGACGCTGCCGTATTGGGGAAACGTAAAAGACCGGGCGATCCTGCGCAAGTTTTGGAACAAGAAGCAGATATGTTATGATCGGGACGCGCCGTTCCACGTGCTTGTGACGAGTTATCAGTTGGTGAGTCCTCTTGGTGTCTGGTGTGAGCGGACGGGTGGCTGATTGGGTGAGGGTGTAGGTCGTGGCGGATGAAAAGTATTTCCAGAGGGTCAAGTGGCAGTATATGGTGCTTGATGAGGCGCAGGCGATCAAGAGTTCTTCGAGTGCGCGGTGGAAGACACTGTTGAACTTTCATTGTCGGAATCGGCTGTTGCTTACCGGGACGCCCGTGCAGAACTCGATGCAAGGTGGGTCCTCCTCAACGTTCCAGTATACGTCTAGCTGATACCGGTCGGATCTAGAATTATGGGCACTGTTGCATTTCATCATGCCGAGTTTGTTCGACTCGCACGACGAATTTAGCGAGTGGTTCTCTAAGGATATCGAGAGCGCTGCGGAGAACAAGGGGTCGGCGCTGAACGAGCATCAGCTGAGGCGGTTGCATATGATCTTGAAGCCGTTCATGTTGCGGAGAGTCAAGAAGAACGTGCAAAACGAGTTGAGCGAAAAGGTGCGTCTCCAGTTCGGCATTGTTGGTTCTGAGGTCCTGATTTCGTCGGGCGTAGATCGAGCAAGACATATTCTGCGATTTAAGCCCGAGGCAGCGTGCTCTGTATCGTGGGTTGCGCGCAAATGTGTCGATCGCCGAGCTTTTGGAGAGGGCAAATAATCTGGGAGACGCGGATAGTGCGAGGTCGTTGATGAACCTGGTTATGCAGTTCCGCAAAGTGCGTCTGGTTTCATTGTGTCAAGCATTGATCTAATATGTTTGGGCTTAATAGGTGTGCAACCATCCCGAACTATTCGAGCGTGCCGACGTGGTCGCTCCGTTCAGCTTTTGCTCGTTTGGGCAGTCTGGTAACCTCGCGAGGGAAGGGGACGTGCTATATTGCCCCGACTCGACGCGGAACCCGATCCGAGTGACCCTCCCGCTCGCCTTTGAGCGCGACGGCGGACTATTGAATCTTCCTGGAGAGCGCTCACGTGCTGGGTTCGAGGCGAAGTGGTTCGGGAATTTGTTGAGCGTGTGGTCGGAGGAATGGATGGAGCGTGCGAGGCGGGAGAGCGGTGAGTGCCTGGCTTTTTTGGTAGGTATATGCGTCTGTATTTATGCGCTCATTTTGCTAGGTTCCACGTTTGGGTTTATTTCGCTTCTGGGGTTAGGAGTGGGCGACTTGCGAGAGGCGACTAGGGGGTCCTCGCTGGAGAGGTTGGTATGGGCTGCACGACAAGAGAAGATACGGGTGGAACGTGCCGGAATTTCAAGGTGCGTAAGTCCTGTCCCCCAGCTAGGTGGAAACTGATCCTAGTATCCAGTGATCCCGAGTTTGCTGCACACGCTACTATGCCTGCGTTCTCCGTGCCTGCTCAAAGCCTGGAGTACTTGGAGATCGCCGAGGGCTATCCTAGCTTCTTCGATATTCGCGAAGATCTCTGGAAACGCTCGTGCTTATCCCGACCAAGCATGTATTGGCGCTCTGCAGGGGCTGTCACTACGTTGGCCGTGCCGACCTGCAACGATCGACTGTTTGTGGAACGCCAGACACGGTCACTGGAAACGCCCAGAGATTCTCTCCTACTACTTGGCTTGCCGCCATCCTTACGAGAGTCGCCACTGGCCCATGAAACTTGGACGAAGAGGTTCCCAGGCGTGCCTCCCGTTGGGCTCATGAGCGCATCTCGACCCGAGCAATTGCCGATGACTCAAATGCATGTCCCCGAGGCGAAACGACTGATTTACGACTCCGCCAAGCTCGCACGGCTGGATACACTGTTGGCGGAGCTCAAACCAGCCGGGCATCGAGTGTTGATCTATTTCCAGATGACGCGCATGATCGACCTGATGGAAGAGTATCTCGTGTATCGCCAGTACCAGTACCTCCGTCTGGACGGTAGTTCGAAGCTTGAGGACCGGCGTGACATGGTGCGGGACTGGCAGTCAAACCCGAACATCTTTGTGTTTTTGCTCAGCACGCGTGCGGGTGGGCTGGGTATCAACTTGACTGCGGCGGACACGGTCGTGTTCTACGACCACGATTGGAACCCGAGCAACGACGCGCAAGCGATGGATCGAGCACACAGGCTGGGGCAGACGAGACAAGTCACGGTGTACAGGCTTATCACACGGGGGACGATTGACGAACGGATCGTGCAGCTTGCACGGGTCAAGAAAGACGTGAGTTGCTCGTTGAAATATATAGCTTGAGGCTAACACTAGTGTAGGTGCAAGATATCGTGGTGGGGAACAAACAGTTTACCGAAGCCACAACATCGAAGGAGATCGTATCGCTCCTACTCGACGACGACCAGCTTGCAAACCTCGCGACCAAAGGACTGCCGTCTTTACCAGGCGCATCGCTCGAACCCCAGGCGTCAGGATCTACCATGCTTCAGCAACCGATGACCAGTAACCGGGACCTCTGGGCAGATGAGGGCGACGAGTTCTTCGGGTCTTCGACACTAGGTGCCCAGCAAGCGGCCGCGGATGCGCTGGACAATGCGCCTATTCCTTCGTCGTTGGCGACGCCCACCGGCGCCGGTACTCCAACCGTGAACGGGGCGTCGGGCGCGGACTCAATATACGGTCGAGGGCTGAAAAAGGATGGTACGCGCAAGCTGAAACCGGGTCGCAAGACCGGGCCAGGAGGGTCAAAGGCGGAGCGGCGCAAGAAGCGTGGGCCGGTGACGGGGGATACGCTGCCAGATGAATTGTAGTTGTCGTATTTTATTTATGTGTTTTATTTCTGTCGTGATGTTGTATATATCCATCATTGTTTTCTCATTTTCCGCTTTCGCTAGTGTGCTATTATGACATGTTGAAGCACAATAATGCATGCCGCAGAGAGCAGGCACTACAGCACGAGACATCTTGGCTTTGAGCACCGAGCTCGCTCTCGTCCTTGGATTTGGCAACCCATCAGTGGATACATGCAATATATTTATATCATTCAGGTCTACTAAGGTGCGACTAGCACCAACAAGTACGCAGAATGGCCACCGCCGGCCGTTCTGCTGCCACCTATTAGGGTCCGTACCCAAGAAGACGCTCCTTCGGATTATCCTCGAATTCCGAATAGCACGAAGTTACCCCAGAGTCTGAATGCTGGGGACTCAAACCCGCGAGCTGTATTTCGAGCGGAGGGCGCTGTTGGCTCATAATCTGCTCCCAAAGTTGTGGCCCTTTGATTTTTCGGTCTAACGCGGGCCCAAGCCAAGCAAAAATACTGTAGATCGTTGCATACATCGTGAATGTTCCTGTATAGGTTGAGTTCTTGAGCCCTCTGCAATTGACATAAACATACCTGTAAAAACTGACACTACAAGGCTCCCCCACGACTTGCGTTGGTATTTCGGGCATAAATACACCATGTCAATTACTGAGGGAGGTGTGGGATGATCTACGATGATAGGCAAGGTGATGTTATTGAACTGTCGGTCCATCCTTGTTAGATCCTGCGCCCAGGAGGTACTGAAGTTGCTAGAACAACCCCACCCCCAGGAGCACACCCCATAGGGCTCCACCTGGTCGGGATGGTTCAAAACCATACTGGAGACGAGCTCCGAGAAAAACGGGTCCGGAATGATCATAGAATTAAACATAGTCTTGTTGAGATAAACGTTTGTAGGGGTGATATTTCCTATGTCAATGCTGGTGTGGAATCAGCCGAGGGGTTGAGCGATATGCAGTAGCTGTACGAACTTGATTGCATCTCGTAATGCCACAAATAAATTTATAATTGTGGCGTTCATCCGACGAGTGTAGTCGCTGTGGTAATCCCAATCGCCGTCAACGTATGACTGCCAGTCCATGATACGATCGTCGTCTGTCGGGACACGTGAATCCGGTCGGGAGTCCCATGACAGATATCCCAGCTCTGGGAGCGGCCGATCGAGCGAGGTCCAATTAAACTTTCGCATCCACATCGCCTGGATGAGATCCGCACCTAACGCATCAACCACACCGAGTACGTTGAGCAATGTATTGTTCGGAGCGCCGCTCTGGCTGATTGTGCTGTATTCACTCGAGTCGGGTTGGTTGGGTTTCGCTTTGTGCGCCATGTATTGGAGAATGGAGTCGGGTCGGAACCGCTCGTCTTGCGCCCTTTTGAAAGATATTTCAAACTGGCGTGCACGAGCAGGATCACCCGTGGGATCACAGATGATGGAAGTCTGAAATCAGCGTCAGCTGATAATATGCAAGCGAGAAGTGCCCCCACGTACCGACACGTCAAACGATAGAATTTTGGCCTCGATCACGAGTGACATGTTTTGTACGTGACATGCGTTCAGTGGGTTGGCTTTGTATGGCGTTTCTCGACGCAGGCCTCGTGATGTACCTTGCGAGTCATCTTGACCAAAGTTGTTCGTCAAAACTACGCAAGACCGTGAGCCTTAGAAAGATTAACGGGGATAGTAACAGAACTTACCGTAAGAAAATAGCGACAGCGATGAGTTAGTATGAAGAGGTGTGTTGGGCGCAAGCCTTGCCTCGTCGCACTCCCCTGGTTTGGTCCTGATTTTGAGAAAACCGGGAAGGCCTCGAGGCGCCCACCACTGCTCATAATATGTGATGTTGGGATCTGAGATCATGACTGTGACGGATTCATACCCGGTCAACGCCCCTATGGGTATGACGGATGATCAATAAGGATCAAGACAGTCGAAAACCAAATGACGAACAGTTGACCGCGACGAGCAACGGAATCAAAGCAGCTGAAACTGCATAAAATATCTCAGTTATCCATGGTATACGATAGTTCTGCTGTATCGGATATGTTAGGCGAGATATCAAAAACATGATAAATGACTTGGCAATCGGAGCTTGAACGTAGGACGGTGCTTGGAAGGAAGGGGGGAGATCCTGTGAGGAGAGAATGTAGATTCAAGCACACGCATTTATCTCTTGTCTGAGGCTCACCTGTCAAAGGCAGTGGACAATGTTTCCGGCGTTTGGAGAACCGGCACCGGCACAGGCACGACCGTGAACGATTACAAAACATTGTAAGCGACTGTTGGGCCAGGAATAGCCCCGTCCTGCTCAAACGGTACAACAACAAACTGGAGCCTCGAACCTTATTGACCAGGAGGGAATGATCCGATAGCCCGACGTAGCGCAACTCGAGCGGTCCAGCGGTTCAAGAAAGCCCCCGTGGCGGACCTCTCTATCGGGATGAATTAGCTTATCCCAGAGAGCGAATTTTCTGGTAGCATCGAAAGATCCTGCCTTAGGCTCACCATAATCCCTGGAATTCACGGGCATATTGTTAGGGGGTAGCAGCCAAGAACGATCTGAAGGCTCGAGATGGTCTAGTGATCCTCACGCAAGTCGGAAGTACAAGACACCGTTACGATCGGCGATGGTCGTGGTACTTGACATACCTAGTAGTAATTAATACCGACGTATAGGTCTACGTTTATACGCCCGTTCAAACAAAACCATCCGGTTTAGAGGGGGAAATCATTGGGGAAATTCGATGCGTTGAATCCTAGCGGATATGTCGATGCAGTTTCGAAGTATTTGACAAATACTACAATGTGCCCCAGATTGGGATTATGAGCTTATTTTTACTGCAGCACTCAACTATTGATATGTACTTGGATCGCGTATGTACTTGGGTTTCGTCTAGGGTCATTCAAGCAATTGAGGCAGGTTTGGCACATTTTCGTTTCTCGATGGCGCCAGTTTTGGGGCACCGCATCTCAAGCCAAGATACTGGATCCATAGTTGCACCTATAGAGAATAAAGCGACCGACGTGTACGCATAGTATGAAATGACTTACCGGCTTCGCTGGTCGCAAATATCACACCCAAGTCATTGCGAGTAGTTGAGACGTAGTAACTGCGAGAATCACCCAACGATATCTGATAAAATTGCAGGTGAGTTTCATTATATTTGCGCATCTGTCGACGCACCACTGCCCCTCGAACAACATCGCCGCCACGGAAACAATCGGAAATTTTGACTTTGTCCTTCTCCGTTGACCGAACATCTTGAGCCCGGATTACTCCTGTAAATTCTTCGCCGTGAGGCAAGGGAATTGAGTCGACGATCGTGATAGATATCGTAGCCTGTAGCGGCGAGAGACGGGTGACGGTTCCGATAACTATTGCGCCTGGTGAGGGAGGCTGAGCCCGACCAGCGGTCACCGGTCTAACACCAGTAGAATTGGAGACGCCGAGAAGAGACGACCGAGTGATACCATCGCGCGTGTACGTTCCGGTCAAGAGCGCCTGTGCGACCGGTTGGCCAGGGACGAGGATGGAGCTGCTCATCGCGCGTGTCACGTGTTAAGTTACCACTCCCAAACAACTCTAACCAAATCACAATACAACGCTTAGGCGCCGCTTCGGAACGGTCTGCTGGAGGTTCTTCTTCTCCTGCCTTCAGTTGGGCATGGGGAACGGTTATATTTTCTTCACTAACCCACCCTAAGAGCCAGAACGGAGCTCTTACCAAGATCCCCGGACTGGTGTCGATGCGGAACTAGTATCTCTGCGACCAGGTTATGATCGACCAGGGGGCTCATAGTTCGAACATCTTGTAAGCTACTGCGAGATAGCGATGCCTTTATCTATCTGCTCCGAAAAGACTCTGCCCGAGACAGAAGCCAAACGATCGTCGCATGCTGCACGTAAGCGATCATTAATGTAAAGAAGGCGATCTCCGGGACCCCAGCAGTTCACACAGGAGTCAAGCGGACGCTGCAGGCGCGTTATGCTTGTTCCTAGAATCCTGAAAGCTGGGACAGGATTGAGATCTCTTCGAGCCTGATCGAGGGATGCTAGCTATGTCGCCGGTCTTAGTGGTTGCAAGAGTCGTTTATGCCGATTAAGGGGAATATGCACTGATATGAGGTGGACACTGCAGCGATTATCCTCCCTCACTACATAAAATGGGAAGTGGGATATCGTAATGAGGCAAACCTATTATTTTTTCTGCGAACTTCCTTCAATGCGAGAAGGTCGAGCACTTTCGTTGAAAGGTCTATTCAGCAATTGAATATGTTTCAATTCTTTATCCTAATACTAAGCTATAGGCTGCCATATGCAAGTCTAGAACGTACCATCTCCCCAATAAGCCGGTATTAAAAAAATCGTCTTCAGTGGTTGTTCGATGTTTTGGAGGGCAGGCTTCAAACAACCGGTGTGTATATGCGCAGGGTTGTTCTTGAATTACACAGCCTAACGTCACCTGAAACAGCATCCAATGTGCTAGTGGTTTGTCACAAGAAATCAATCTCTTATCCTACGGTATAATTCGTCTAAGCTAGCCACGTTCGCGAGCCAACGCGCCAAGTGTTCGCGCTCTGACGGACAATTCCTAGAGCAGCAGGTAGCTAGTTAATATAAAAGAGGTTCACTCTCTTTAAACCTCTATGATAAAATACGATATACAGTCATCTTAGCTAGTGTCTTCCGGCGGGTCGGAATGAAAGTACCTCGTTTGCGATCCAGGGGTTTCTACTTGTGAATCGGTGTCAGGGGTAAGCAACATCTGCGTATCCCCTTGAGCATCTATAATAGTTCTTTATCCGTCGCCTTCTATCTATTAGTTTCTATTCAACCTCGAATGTTTCAGCGACGAAGCTTCATTGGGGTGAATCACGTGGTGGCTGTGCTCAGGGGAAATATTTATTACCACTGATTCCCACCACCCCAAACGCTCCGTTTCTCACCATGTCACTCGCCCGTGTCCTCGCCCGAGGTGCGCGTCTGACATCTACGCGTTTCCTATGTCATATTGACGCGATCTAACAGGTCTACATACCTCTGCGCGTCGGAATGCCCTCTCCAAATTTTCGATGCCGGCGATGAGTCCTACGATGACCGAGGGCGGAATCGCGAGCTGGAAAAAGAAAGAGGGCGAATCCTTCTCGGCGGGCGATGTCTTACTCGAGATTGTGAGTTCTCCGGTCGATGAGCGTAAGCATGTAGACTGACGCGCGCGTTCAGGAAACGGATAAGGCGACGATGGACGTCGAGGCACAGGATGATGGAATTTTGGCTAAGATCATTGTGAGTGGATTGATCTGCGGTCGGAAGACCTGCGCTAAACGGTGTCTAGCGCGGCGACAACTCCAAAAACGTGGCCGTCGGTGTACCGATTGCAATCGTAGCCGAAGAGGGCGACGACCTTGCGGGTGCAGCTGATCTTGCAAAGGAGGCCGAGTCAGAGAAACCTCCAGCAAAGAGCGAGGAAAAGGCAGAGCCCAAGAAAGAAGAGTCCAAGCCTAAGGAAGATTCGAAACCAAAGGAGGCGTCGAAGGATAGCGGCAAGTCGACCGACGCGACCAAGGGCGAGCTCAAGGCTGGTGCACCCATCTTCGCTACCCCGATCGCGAAGAAGATCGCGCTCGAGCGTGGTATTCCGCTGAGCCAGGTCAAGGGCACTGGACCCGATGGCCGAATTCTGCGCGAGGATGTGGAGAAGTTCAAGCCTGCGGCGGGGGCGGCGTCGAGCCCTGGAGCTGCAGCTGCAGGTGGAGCGCCGGCGTATACGGATACCCCAGTGTCCGGTATGCGTAGGACGATTGGCCAACGTTTGACTCAGAGCAAGCAAGAGGTCCCGCATTACTACGTCACCTCGGACATCGAAATGGGCAAGGTCCTCAAATTGCGCGAGGTCTTCAATGCGAGCTTAGCGGGCAAGGAGGGAGGCGCAAAACTCAGCGTTAACGACTTTATCCTCAAGGCTGTTGGGTGCGCGATGCAGGATGTGCCTGAGGCCAACTCGGCATGGATGGGCGAAACGATACGTCAGTAAGTACATGCGCTCAGCGGATCTTTTCATGGAGGTCTAATATCTGTATAGAAACAACCTGGTGGACATCTCCGTTGCGGTAGCGACTCCGACTGGACTAATTACCCCGATCGTCAAAAACGTCGGCAGCAAGGGCTTGACTGCCATCTCTGCCGAGACCAAGGCACTTGCTACCAAGGCTCGCGCGGGAAAACTTCAGCCCGCAGAATACCAAGGCGGCAGTTTTACGGTCTCGAACCTCGGCATGTATGGCGTATCTCACTTTACTGCGATCATCAATCCACCCCAGAGTTGTATCCTCGCTGTTGGCGCGACGCAACCGGTGATTGTCCCTGCGCCTGAGGAGGAGAAGGGGTGGCGGACCGCCCAGATCATGAAGGTTACGTTGAGTAGCGACCACCGAACGGTCGATGGAGCGGTCGCGGCGAGGTGGTTGCAAGCTTTCCGGGGGTACATGGAGAACCCGCTCACATTTATGCTGTAGACGATATGGAGCTGCCATGTAATTGTCTATTTGGGTGCTGTTGATGTTTTAATAAACCTTCGTTTCCTGATATCAGGGTGATCCCCACTCGACATTCGTTTAATTTCTAAGTGAGTTATAATATTTTACCCTGGACAACGACATGTCGGGGTATCACGGAAAGCTGTTCTTGAAGCATTCACGGAATTACGGATGGTGTTTCTAACCATTGCTCGAATGAATACGTGTCGTGTGCTTTGGGTATTCTTGCAACTTTGCCGCCCCCTCTGGCTGCTGAACATATAACTCGTGCATTCGAGGAGGGGATCCTGCCCGATGTTTCCAACTTGATCTGAGTGCAACAGCACTTGTCTACACTGTGAACGGCGCTGATGAATTTATATGCAGTATTGGTGTGGACATACCTTAGTCCCAAATATGCATTACTCAGTGCCATGTTTAGGTAGCAAACGCTCCGAGCTAAGTTACTTTTCCCGGGTTGGTGGCGCGACATGACGGTAGCATGATGGTTGCTTGCGCATTGATTAATCTCTCTCTCCAAGGACACATACTGGGTACATATAAGGGTGAAAGAAGAATTATTTGCCCATCGTCTTGCCCACCGCCCTCCATTGTTGCTGCAAAGCCATCAGCGAAGTAATCATTCTGGAAAAGGTTAGATGACGTCGAAGGCTGTAACTGGTGGACATACCCGAAAATCCCCGCAAAGCCGTCGTTTACGTTGACAAAACCCAGATTGGAGGCTGGCAGCCAGAAATCAAGGGAGTCTTGGAAGAGCTGGTAGCGAGTGTTGGCACGATCACTGGAGAGGGTGAGGTGAGAACTTGGTCACCAAACAGGGGTATCTGGACATACATGTCAAGTGCTTGGGCTCTTGAGTGCCTATCGGCATCGGCTCCTACGTTCTTTTCTGACGAGGAACGCAGACGTTGGGCCTCATTCGCAAGACGCGCCACCTACGCCACCAACATCAGGGACAGTGGGCTGCATGCGGACTCGATACATACCTTAACCAGTCCGTGTGTGATGCTAAATAGAATACCTGAGAGCCAGAAGCGTTGGGACACCTTGTTAACCTTGGTAGCTGTTGCTGGTTTCAACGTCAGAACCCTGACCGAGTTGAGCTATGACAAGGCGTGAGATGGCAGATGTACGAATGAATGCAACGAGACTGACCCAAACTATGGCATCGAGTGAGAGGTATCCTGCATAGCTCAGCTGGCGGGCAATAGTAGTGTACTGATCGATGGGGTATGCACGCAGGGACGAGAGCTGGGATGCTCGGAGGGCGGCTTGGAGATGCTCCAGCGGCTTGAAGAGACGCATCACTGTCGGAAACAATTAGCTATATGTGGATGAACGGAAGGGAATTCAGGTACGCTTTCGTCCACCGGCGAGGGCAGTCTTCAGGGCGTTCCAGCGCGCTGCCTCAGTTTTGTAGCCACGCACAAGGAGGACATATGAGAGGAAGCGAGCAAAGTACTGGATGGTGCGGTAGACCTTGTCGCGACCGAGAGTGGTAGCAAGAACCTTGAGAGACTGGGAGACGACGGGGTGAAAGACAAGCTGCGAAGCAATGTCGGCCATGGTGGTGCACAGTAGTCGTGGTTAGTACCAGCCTGGTATATCTGTCTGGTCTCAATTTCACGTGCTCCGGTTCGGCCGGGATAAGCGCCGGGGACCGGAGCATGTGACTCTGGCTCCGTGATTCTGCCCAGTTGACTTGCAACCACCACCGGTCGCTGCAATGTTGCCGCGTCTAAAATCGGCGCTTCTGTCGCCTTCACCGATAGGCGTCACCTTGCTAGTGTCTCTTGTTTATGCAATCGTGTTCATTTCAAGCGTTGTCATCCATGAAACTGTTCCTTCTCCGCCCAGCAGCTCTCATCAGCTTGGCCTCGACCTCGACCAAGCCTG
>JANWGL010006878.1:0-25677 GCA_025200755.1 Ceratobasidium sp. C01 | reverse complement strand
TCTGGCCGAGTTAACTCAAGGCGTGCATGAGTTGGAGTATGAAGGGATTCGAGACGAACCCGAGGCGAAGGGGCATGATACTGCTAGGCTGACTGAAACGCATATACAAGAAGACAAAGATTCCATCGCAGGCGACGAACCCCACGAACTCACTCCTATCGAAATATCTGACGAAGACGAAGACGATATCCCCGTCGCTTGGTCTCGCTCCCCTACCCCCTCTGGCGCTCGTTCCCCCGTCGCAGTCCCGGTCCACACCGAACCCGACTATGACTCTGCTCGCTCCCGCACCTCTCGTCTCCAAGCCGAAGACGAAGAACACGCGACATTCATGTCAGGTCTGCAGGGCAAATCCTATGCCACTATGCGCAAATCACTCGACGCAGAGATCGCAGCCCTTAGAAAAGAGCGTGCGGCGGCGTTGCGCGATGCAGAGGACATTACTGCGCAGATGAGTGCGCAGATCCAAGTGCTCTTGAGGCTATTTGGCGTGCCGTTCTTGAACGCTCCGATGGAAGCTGAAGCTCAGTGTGCGTTTCTTGCGCAAAAGGGTCTCGTCGAGGGCGTAATCACGGACGACTCCGACGTGTTTCTTTTCGGTGCTGGGCGGGTGTTTCGGAATATGTTCAATCAGAGCAAGACGGTTGAATGTTTCCTAGCTGCTGATCTAGAGCGCGAGTTGGGTCTGGATAGGGAAACGCTTATAGGACTTGCGTATCTCTTGGGAAGCGATTACACTGAAGGACTTGCGGGCGTTGGTCCTGTGGTCGCGATGGAGATTATGAAGGAATTTCCTGGAGAGGAGGGCCTAACGGAATTTAGAGAGTGGTGGAGGAAGGTACAGGTTGGGAAAGATACAGAGGCGGATCTAAGGTCTACCTTTAGGAAGCGATTTGTGAGTGATGTTTTAGCGGGGTTGTTGCTATTGACTCACTTTTACGCCGTAGAAAAAGAAATTTAAGACACTTCACCTGACAGAGGAATGGCCAAATGATAAAGTGGTGAGTGATATTGTACGCGAATGCATTTCGGATGTTGAATTCCGCCCACTACAGCGCGAGGCGTATCTAGACCCAGCAGTTGACCACTCTGAAGAGCGATTTCAATGGGGACTTCCGGACCTCGACGGTTTGCGACAGTAGGTTGCATATCGTCCAGGTTTATTGCATAGACTTACCGAGGCGAGCAGATTTCTCGGCGAAGAACTCTTGTGGAATACGGGCAAAGTTGATGAAACGTTGTTGCCTATCATCCGACGAATGACCCAACGTACCAACGTAAGTACACCTGCGCACATTCACTATCTCTCATACTTACAACTACACCTTACTACCGCTAGGCCGCCGGCGCGAACCGACAAGGTACACTAACATCGTTTATGGACATTACCGGAAACCCAACTTCGGGCGGCGTCACACACGGACCACGAAAGCGACAAGCCTACGCTTCGAAAAGACTTCAACAAGTTGTCTCCGAGTACCGCGCTCGCAGAGCAGGCGAGGATGTACCAGACGAAGAGGATGAAGCCGAATCGGGAGGCGGGGGCAAAGCCAAACGAAAGGCGAAACCTAGAGCTAAGCCGAAAGCTAAAGCCAAAGCAACCGACGACACTGAATCGCAAGAATCTGGTTCAGCAGCAACGGGGACGAAGCGCAAGCGGAGTACCGCGGGCAGAACTCGCGGTGCAGGTAGGGGCCGAGCGAGAGGGGCCGGAGGGGCTCGAGGTCGGGGGCGCGGTCGAGCGAGCGCCAATGCGAACGCCGAAGAGGAAGAAGAGTTTGTCTCGGGCGCCGGAACCGATAGTGGTGGTGGAGAGCCGGAGGCCGAGGCTCCTGTTCCCAAGAAACCAAGATTACGGCCGCGGATGAAGAAACCAAGCCCCGTTCCTCAGGCTATAGACAGCGAGGAGGGCAGCGGAAGCAGCGACGAATACGTTGAGTCCTGAGTTAGATACTGCAAGGACTCGTTAACCATATATATCATTATATGCTTTACTGTAAACTATACTTTTTATAATAACTCCACGATAATAAAGAATAAACCAAACACACGCAGGAGCTGGGTGTGTGGAGAACGCTTGTATGCGCTTTGAAAATGTCACGTGCAAGACCAAATGATCGCCTATCGTGAGATTTGCCAAATAAACACCGACCACGATGAGTACCTTTTTGAGAGCAGCGTCTCGGTCCTTGCGACGATCACCTTCAACCTCTCAATCTCATTTCATAACTCAAACAAGATGTTTCTCCAACAACTCAAGTCTACGAGCAGCTCCTCCGGCTCCCGGATCCCATAGACCTCACCCTCGTGATGTATACAAAGCCCGAAATCGGACACTCCTTATGTACACAACAGCAACCGTAAGTCCTCTCAACTACCAATATGACCTGCCTCAACCCGCCTAAACCGGTAGGTAATAACGGCCATTGGTGTAACCTATGCCGCTGTCCCCCTCTATCGCGCCTTCTGCAGCGCAACCGGCTTCGGCGGAATTCCCATGACCGACCGTGATACCTCCCGTTACAGCGCGGACAGACTTGTCCCAGTCCCCTCCGCAAAACGAATCAAAGTGCACTTCAACGCAGACACTGCTAGTGCCCTTCCATGGCAATTCCAGCCTCAGCAGCGGTTCGTTAACGTTTTGCCTGGAGAGACGAGCTTGGCATTTTATAAGGCGAAGAATACGAGCAAAGATGATATAATTGGGATTGCAACATATAACGTTACGCCTGCGAAGGTACGTGGGCGCAAATTTAATTTCGCTCAGTGTTTGGGACTGAGGGGGTGATTTGGGTTGGTATCAAATAGATTGCACCGTACTTTGCCAAGGTCGAATGTTTCTGCTTTGAAGAGCAAAAACTGATCGCCGGAGAAGAAGTGGACATGCCTCTTCTGTTCTTTATTGACCGAGATATCGTAGACGACCCGCTCATGGCCGACGTAGACGACGTCGTGCTTTCTTACACATTCTTCAGGTACGCATTATCCCACCCCGCCAAGTGCCTCATATTAATACCGACATACATGCGCCCGTAGAGCACGACGAAACGCTCGAGGCGACCTAGAACCTGACGCACCACAGCAAGTTGTCCTCGAATCCCAAGGTTGGGGAGACGTCGAACACCACACACCTCAACAAGACTCTGCACGCTCAGCCACGCCATAAGCTCGCCTTCACCACACCCCATCTTACAAAACTCACAAACCTCAACTCACTTTCTCATGTATTCCGTATTTGACATATTTATTCGCTCATCAATAGATTTGAAATAAAGTCCCACACAGTAGCTGGGAGGCTAGAACGTCATGCCGCATTGACAGCGATGTCCCCGTTCAGTAGATTATTCACCGTTTGAGGATGAGGGCGCTCCACGGGGGCAGATCACTTTGTTTCCCCAACCACGACCCGCAAAACGCGTAAGCCGGAGTCGCCCGGTCGCAGTTTTACGTGTAGGACTGCAATGCAGAACGCTACGACCTCCCAGAAAGGTTCGTTAAATACAGAAGAGGGCTGGGATTTAGTAGGTCGACAACTCGTGCCTTGGACGCCCGTTATTGGGGTATGTACGTCATCCGCCCACCATATTACTCTTCCATAATCTCGTCCTTCTTATCTTCTCTACTATCACTCCCACTTCTGTTCAACTTGAATTAACACTCCTAAACCTTATAGCCACGTAAATACACAACCTCCTCCAGAATCAAATGCCCACTCTGCAAAACACTTGTTAATGTTGGCACTGCCGGCCCCAAAAACCTTCCCCCACACCAAAAGGGGTCGAAATGTTCACGCGCGAGGAAGGATATGGAGGAGCTGAAAAGGGTGGAACGGGCACGGGTTAAGGCGGAGAGGGATAGGAAAAGGGCGCGGGAGGAAGCATTCAAGGCGTTAACCAAATATCATGAGGCTAAAAGAGAAGCGGAGCGTGAGGCTCTCTCTTCGGTGCTATTGGACTCTTCTCTAGACGCGGACGCGAAACCCATTTCCTCACCGCCGATTAAAGCAGAACCCCAAACTGTTCCTCTAGAACTCGGTCCACAAACTACGCCGTCTACACCTGTCGTCCCCCACTGTGTGCTCAGTGGCGATATCCCTTCGGAGGTCAAATCAGAATCCCGCGACTTAACTTATCCTCTTAAACTCGAATATGACGATGGCGCTGAGAGCCTTGCGGACTTTATGGACCGAGCAAGTCCACCAATTTACGTTCGCACGGGGCTATTTGTAGATTGGAACGAGATTACGAGCTAGGCAATGTGATATATTGTAGTTTGAATGTCTTGGGAGTGTTGGGTTTATGCTTTCTTCTCGCTTCCGTTGGCCATGCCGCATCCATCTGTATCATATCATTTTGAATCGAACTAACATTGTATATGCGAATAGACGCTTCGCATACATACCTTGCCCTACGTCCTTTGTGCTGCTCGTATAGCATATATTTGAACGAACGGGAGATAATTATTCAATCCGACGAGGTTGACGCCAAGTCGATAGCCCCCAGATCGCAACGATGCCAAGCATGTGCGAACATGCATGGTGCGGCACGCGAATATCATCCGATTCTATCCCAGGTGGGATAATGGATGTGCTCGAGGGTGTATAACACGATGGAAGGCTAGAGTACAAATGTGAGCGCTGCATTGTGCTAGGACTATATCAAGCTTGAGTGGGATGATCGACTCACAGCACGCGGAGAGAAGCAAACAAAGAGGATTCGTTTTCCAGCTGAATGTCCATCCCGCCAGATGCATGTGTTTTAGTATCCATGTGTGTGCCCCGAGTTACATATCTTGAGGTCGACAGAACTGGGAGAATCTAAGCAACGAAGTTGCTGAATGGTGACCAGGATCGCTTATAGAGGGTTCAAGGTGATTCTGAGAATATCATGTGGCGCTTGCCAGCCGCCGGGTACTTCTTATCATAGGTTGAGTCAGCGATCGCCCAAAAAGGATATTAGTTCTAGGTTAGAACGTCATGCGATGCCTATATTTAGTAGATTATTCACTGTTTTAGGATAGAAGGTGCTCCGCAGGGGTGGATTAATTCGTTTCCCCGACCACCATCTGCAAAACGCGTAAGCCAGAGTCGCCAACCCCATGATAATTTGCTACTTATTGATGCTTTTTTTACATGTAGGACTATAATGCAGGACGCTTCAACCTCCTCTCAGCAAGGATTATTGAATACAGATGAAGGCTGGGAGTTGATAAACGGCCAACTTGTGCCTTGGACACCTGTTGTTGGGGTATGCACGTCATTCACTCACCATGTTACCCATTCTCCAACCCCTATTACTCCTTTTACTCTCAATCTGTTCAACCTCAGCTAAACTTGATACTTCTGAATCTCACAGCCGCGTAGATACACAGCTTTTTCCAAACTCAAATGTCCACTCTGCAAGACGCTCGTTAGCGTTAGTACCGGCGGTCTCAAAAACCTCATTATGCACCAAAAAGGGTCAAAATGCGCACGCGCGAAAAAGGATCTAGAGAAGAGGTGGAAAGATATAGAGAAGGAGCGGAAAAAGATGGAGAGGGCACAAGTTAAGGCGGAGAAGACACAAGTGAAGGCGGAGAAGGCGTCGTCTGTGTACCATAAGGCCAGAAAGGAAGCGCAGCGTGAGGGAACTCTTTCTTCGGCATCTTTGGTTTTTCCATCGGATGGAGACTTAAAGCTTCCCGTCTCCCCGTCGACTGAAACGGAACTCAAAGTTGGTGCTCCTCTTATAGAACTCAGTTCACAAACTGCGCCATCCACCCCCGTTGTCCTCCATTCCACACTCGACGACACCATTTCGGTTGTCAAATCCGAACCTTACATGCTAGCGTACCCTCCTAAACTCGAGTATGACGACGATAGTGAGAGTCTTGCAGGCTTTATGGACCGGGCGAGTCCACCTATTTACGTTCGCACCGGACTCTTGGACGATTGGAGTGAAGTTGGGAGCTAGATAGGACAGTTTATTATCCTTTGAAGTCTCGGGATGTTGGGTTTATGCTATTTGTAACTTTACGCTTCGTTCCCGCTTTCGTTCGCCATACTGCATCTGTTTGCACCATATCGTTTTGAATCGAAATAACGTCGTATACAAACGATGGACACTACGCATACATACCTTACATTTGTCCAACGGAACAAAATGGAGTTGATGGAAATTTTTATGATCTGGCAAACGTGGACTGTACGGCACCCGGATATTGCCCGGCTCTATCTCGTGTGCTCGAGGGGTGCATAACACGGTGAATGGCTCAGGTAAAAGTGTGGGCGCTGCGTGGTGTTAAGACCATATCGGGTTTGAGCGAGATGATTGACTTACAGCGTGCATAAGGAAGCGAGCAAAGAGGATTCATTTTCTAACTAATTTCTGTTCCGTTGGATGCATATAGTTATTCTAGTATGTGTATATCGGTCTATGCGGACTCTCTATTACATATCTTCAGGCCAACAGAACTGGGAGAATCCATGCAACGAAGTTGTTGGGTGGTGGCTAGGACTTCCTAGTCAGGCGAGAGGATTTGAGGTGGACGGCCAGCTCTGAAAGTAGGTCTTCAAAGAGGAGTGGCGAGTGGGAAGTAAATAAGCACGGGCAAGGAAGGGTGACACGCGAAACAAACTAAGAAGAGATGTGGCGGTGCTACTGCACGTGGCTGATCCTATTTTGGTTATATGTATAAAGTACTCTATACACGTGACTCATTCGATCTCCTTCTGCAACTCCGCAACTACATTATTCTCATTTTTCTAGCAGGTCCCTCGCTTCGTTGGTTTCGCTATTGAGTTTCGGGGGGTTAATAATATCTGGTTCGGCGAGCACAATGTTGTAGTAGGGGCCCTTGGGCCTCGTCTTCAGCAGTGGTCTCTTCCTTTGCTCCAAATTAAATGATTGATTCCACGCGAGTGGTGAGTCGGCGCACTGAGACTAGGTATATCGACCGCCTCTTTGCGATCCATTTTCGCCCTGAACCTGCCTTTGGCCCACTGGCCTGCAGCGCGCCCCCCTCCGGTAGTACATTGGTGGATGTCGCCCGGCAAATGTGGCAACAATAGCACCTACACTGATGAGAATAGGGGTAGCTTTGGAGGAAATACGCGATGGCGCTGTATAACGGAAGCGCTGATAAACTGCTCAGGTTGGCGCTGACCCCCTAGCGTCAAACCGGTGCAATTCAGCCATCAGCATTCATAGCGGGGCTAACGCAATGCTGCATTCGCCCCTCGTACACGCCTCGTTCCCGAGGACACACGCGGCGTCTCTCCACCCGCCACATCTGGACTGGCGTGCAACTCTCCTGCTAAGCCGATGCATCCAGAGACGCTTGAGCACCCGCAACGACCAAATGAACAGGATCGACAGATGACTGGGGTCTTCTCTGCGTTCTCGGAAACCGCGGCGACGGGGAACGCTCAAATTCTTAGCTCACCTGCGACGCCCGACACTGGCTTTCAACAACAACCTCAGCCGCCACCCTCAGAAGAGATGTGGGAAGTCATAGAAAGACGCCCAAGTATTCAACCACCTCGAGCGCAGGCTACGACGCCATCTAGAGAGATACACCCCACTAGTGCGGCTCCCAATCCCGACGCAGCCATTCCTGGACGATCCCAGCCCTCTCTTGCACAGCTATCCCAGCAACAACAACCGCCTACACCCCAACTAGATGATTCATTCGCACTTGGCCCGACTGGTGTACCCCTTCATCCCGAATTGCGGTCAGTCTTACGTCTCAATGCCGTGCACCAACAAAAGGTGTATTACTCCGGTCGGCTCTTTAAGCGAGTTGAACGGAGTCCGGATGGAATGCGTCCGACTAAGGATGAGGGCTGGGTTGATGTCTGGTGCCAGCTCGGGGGTATTACGCTCAGTATCTGGGATATGAAGGCTATCGAGGAGGCTCATGCACGGGGAGAGGAAGTCCCACCACAATATATGAATGTCACAGACGCGGTATGTTCACTCTCCTGCCGTCTATCCTGCATGCTCATTTAGTTTCGATTTAGTTCGTCCAAGTCATGGGAAGTGTGACGTTCCCTGCAAAACCCGCCTCCCCCGCCAAACGATTCACGAATGTTTTCACGCTAAACACAGCCGGATCTAACCTCCTTCTCTTTGTCTGCGAGTCCCCCGAGGCACTCATCAGCTGGGCGGCTGCACTGCGTCTTGCGTCATGGGAAAAGTCCCGTCTGGAGGAGATCTACACCGCCCATCTCCTCCGAATCACACTGACCGAGAGTCGAGTCTGTGAGTTTAGGCATCAACCCTCAGTCCCGATCGCTCACTGACGGCATCCATCCATTCTATTTTTCTCCTGGCGCTTACCGTGGCTCTCCTACGCTTAACGGCTAACGCCAAACAGGGAAGGAGCCCCGCCCGACATTTGTTAGGGGTCAACTCGAAGGCTGGGCCCGTGTTCGCGTCGCTGGCCAGACTGACTGGAAACGTCTCTGGGTTGTCATCTCTGCTGGCTCGCCTGACTGCCAACCTCCAAGCGCAACTGGCAATGTACTAGGCGAGCATAATTCTTCACTCTCCCTTACCACGACCGGATCGCGCGACGAGTTGAGTCCTCAGCCCAAGAAAGGTAGACTGAGTAGACTGTTCTCTCGTCGTTCACATCAATATACGAATTCGAATGGGTCGGTCAGTGGGCATTCGCTTATTCGACTTAATCCGAACACTTCGACCGGTCCGACCGAGGTCCCCATGATCTATTTTTACACGTCCAACAAGCCCAAAGAGCGCAAAACGCCCGTGTTGAGTGTTGCTAGCGTGTCACAAGCGTTTGCAGTGTATCCTGAGCGACCGGACATGATCGCACGTAGTACACTGGTGAAGATCGAGGGAAGGTTAGGCATGGAGGAAGGTGCAGGTGTGATCAAAGGGACGGATGCGTGGGTGTTGATTATGCCTGAGACGGAGAGCGGGCAGGATACTGGAGCAAGGAAGTTGCTTGAGTGGGTTGTTGGCGAGTTTTTGGAGTCCGTCTTGCTTTTGGGGAGAGTACTGATTGATTTTGTGGTGGTAGCGTTGCATGACGCGTTTAGACTTTACGGACGACCAACGCAATACTCGTTCAGCCCGCATAATGCGATTTCGCTCATGTTCGCTTACCCGGTCGAACCAACGATGGACGTAAGTCCTCATCCCCACTCCCCTAGACTACATACTCATCTTTGTCTGTAGCAACTCTTCCTGGACCGCGAACTAGTAGAATCCCTCGACCCACGCGATCACGCAACATCCGTCACACGATCCCGTCTAACCGCCCTCCTCCAAGAACGCATGCGCCAACCTTTCACGCATACAAACACCCAAACCACACCTCAGCCTCAACCCCAGCCTCAACCTCAACTTACTGAGGAAGCAGCGCCTACCACGCACGATGCTGTATCAGAAAAGCCAATCAATAACTTAATGGTACATCATCTCACATATATTTTAAGTCACCCATCTAACCTCTCGATTTGCAGCCTATGAGCTATATTATTGCTCGTCTTGGTTACCACGGCTGTCCAGACATCACGGACCGCCTAAACCTCCCCATGTGTATAGCTACTCCAATGTCTGCTGGTGGCTTCGGGAACGTATATCGGGGATGCCTCTCCGATGGTTCCCAGGTAGCAATCAAGACGATGAGAGTCTTTCTCAAGTCTAGCGAGAATAAAAGGTTTCTGAAGGTATATTCATTGCCTAATTCTCCTTAACTGAACACTAAACTGAAAGCAGGACGCGGCTCGAGAACTACATACATGGTCCAAATGCCACCATACAAATGTGTTGAAGCTACTTGGTTTAGTTCAATTTCAAGGTCAGATTGGTCTGGTGTCTCTCTGGATGAACAACGGAGACCTCTGTCGGTACCTCGATCGGTACCCGGAAACTGATCGCTACCAATTGGTTCGTGCAACCAGTTTAATTGCTTAAGCTAGTATTTACACTTACTTTTTCAGAGTTTCCGCATCTCTTGCGGCTTGGCATATCTTCATTCCGAAAATATTGTAAGCATTGTGGAACCGAAAGCACCAATTAGCTGAGCTAGTATTGGTAGATACACGGTGATCTCAAAGGAGTATGTATGCGCGTCACAGTCGATGAGAACTCTCATCTGATTAGTACAGCTAAATGTTTTGGTCACCGACGAAGGGCTACCAGTTCTTACTGACTTCGGAACCACGGTGTTGCAAGATCGTACATTAAGGTCTACTACGACTACCGCCAAAGTTAGCGCGTCAATGCGATGGGCGGTAAGTTGGCCTTCTAATATGCGCACTATACAACTGATGCTTTACTTTGAGGCGCCCGAGCTGATGATTGGATCTGGCACGTATAGCTTCGCCGCTGATATATATGCTCTTGGGATGGTGAGTGCAAACGTCATCGACTTGCTCGCATACGAGCCGGCATGGCATGCCTTGCTGACGACTTGCTGTGTAGACCATATTAGTTAGAAACCGCATTTACGCGTGGTTATCAGAGTGCTAAACTATACGTGTGTAGGAGGCGTTTACCGGAGAGGTCCCATATGCGGGTAAGACCGACTTTGCGGTCATGTATGCTGTCGCAACAAGGAGAGAATTCCCCAAACGACCTGAGTCAATACTACCGTCGTCGGTTCAGCATGAAGAGGCACTTTGGGAACTGCTAGTCAAGTGCTGGGAGTTCGAGCCTGAGGGTCGTCCCAGCGCCGATCGTGTTCAACAAGAAGTAAGTACAGTAGGCTCATCATGGCACGTACATCGAAACTAATATGATTGGTAAAAGATGGCGCTGGTTATGGCCGAAGGTAAGGTAGTGGTTCGGATAAATCGGGTGATTGGGTAGGAATAAATTGTTAAGCTAAAGACCATGTTTCTGGCTAAGGTGTGACTGAGGTTAACATGGAGCGAAATCGATGTTTTTGGGTTGAATTGGAGAAAATTTGGAGTTAGTATCAGTCGTATTCTGCTATTCACTCGAAGTAACACCGTGGTCGAATTGACTTGAATCAATATCCGAGCTCTATATCTGGCCTCTGCTCCTAAAATCGATTATAACGATGGTGAGGGGGGCCATATTACCCCGAAGGTCTTGGGGGTGTTGTGCTTATGCTATTCGGGGCTTGATGCTTCGTTCCCGCCTTTCGTTGGCCATGGCGCATCCGTTTGTATTAGATCGTTTTCAATCGAAATAAAGTTGTATTCAAGAATGACGTTACGCATATGTGTGTTGCTCGACCTGCTTCAGGAAATGATTAATTCCACACACGTAATCAGTCAGCGTACTTGAGACCTCGAAGACCGATCGTCTCTTTGCGACCCCATCCATGCCCTGAGCCCGCGTTTGACCCATTGGTCCGTAGCACGGTCATTCCAATAGCGCTAGTCCCAATAAGACATCAGCCAACAAGCGCGGCGACAATAGCACGCGACGGCGCTATACGGCGGAAGCGCTGATGAACAATTCAATTTGATTGTCTGGCGTCAAATCTCCACCCGCCACACCTGGGATGTCCCTCCCCCGCTCAGTTCATGCATCCAGAGCTCAAACACCCGCGGGGACCAAATGCGCAAAACCGACAGCCAACTGGGTTTGTTTCTGCGATCTCGGAGTCGACGGGGAGAGGTCAGATCCTTAGCCTACCAGTGACACCCAACGCCGCCGTTCAACAATATACCCAACAGGCGCCCCAGGGACATACACAACCAGTTCCGAAACAACATATATCTACTCCGCCTCAAGCAGAGGTCACCACATTGTCTGATGGGACGCACTCCACCACTACGACTCCTAATCTCGACACGGCCGTTCCTGAACGACCCCAACCAGCCTCTACACAACAGCCTCAGCAGCAGCCTCCGCCCCAATCTGATAGCCCGTTCGCACTAGGCCCGACCGGGGTACCACTTCATCCCGAATTGCGCTCGGTCTTACGTCTCAATGCCGCACATCAACAAAAGGTCTATTACTCTGGTCGACTATCTAAACGAGTTGAACGCGGCACCGATGGAATGCATCCTACCAAGGATGAGGGCTGGATTGATATCTGGTGCCAGCTCGGGGGTGTCACGCTCAGTATTTGGAACATGAAGGCTATCGAAGAAGCCAACGCGCGAGGAGAGGAAGTTCCACCGCAGTATGTAAACATCACAGACGCGGTACGTTCATCCTCCAGTCGTCTATGTTATACGCTCAGTCTGTCCCGATCTAGTTCGTTCAAATTCTTGGCAGTGTGACGTTCCCTGCAACACCTATCGCCCCTGCTAAAAAATTCTCAAATGTCCTCACACTCAACACAGCCGGCTCGAACCTCCTCCTCTTCGTCTGCGAATCTCCCGCGGTGCTAGTCAGCTGGGCAGCTGCACTGCGTCTTGCCTCATGGGAAAAGTCTCGCCTGGAGGAAATCTACACCGCTCATCTACTCCGAATCACATTCACGGAGAGTCGAGTCTGTGAGTTTAGGCATCCGTCCGCAGTTTAGGCATTTCACTAACGGCTCTCCTATTCTTCTCCCGGCGCTTATCGGGGTTCTCCTGACGCTTCATCCCTAACGCTAAATAGGGAAAGAGCCCCGCACAACACTCGTTAAAGGTCAACTCGAAGGCTGGGCTCGCGTTCGCGTTGCTGGCCAGACTGACTGGAAACGTCTCTGGGTTGTCGTCTCTGCTGGTTCGCCTAATTATCAACCTTCGAGCGCTACTGACAATGTACCGGGCGGACACGGCTCATCACTTTCTCTCACTACGACTCGATCGCGGGAGCCGTCAGGTCCTCATCCGCCCAAGAAAGGCAGACTGAGTGAACTGTTTTCTCGTTCGTCGCATCAGGATACGGGCTCGAACGGATCGGTCAGTGGGCACACAATGACCAAACCTAATCCGAACGCTCCGACCGGCGTAAACGACGCTCCTATGATCTATTTCTACTCGTCCATGAAGCCTAAAGACCGCAAAACCCCCTTGTTGAGTGTTTCTCATGTGTCTCAGGCGTTTGCGGTGTACCCCGAGCGACCGGACTTGATCACGCGTAGCACTTTGATGAAGATTGAGGGAGTGTTGGGAAGGGAGGAGGGTGCGGGTGCGATTAAAGGGACGGTGGCCTGGATTTTGGTTATGCCTGAAGTAGAGAGCGGACAGGCTGCTGGACCGAGGAAGATGCTCGAGTGGGTTGTTGGTGAGTTTTTGGAGTTTTGTTTATTTTGGGAGAGGTACTGATCTAATTTTGGGTATTAGCGTTGCATGACGCGTTTAGACTCTACGGACGTCCGACTCAGTATTCGTTTAACCCGCATAATGTGATTTCGCTCATGTTCGCTTACCCAGTCAAACCAACGATAGACGTAAGTCCTCACCCCACCCTAGCCTCTTAAATTACATATTTATCTATGATTATAGCAACTCTTCCTGGACCGTGAACAAGCCGAATCCCTCGATCCGCGAGAAGACGCGACATCCGTCACCCGCTCTCGTCTAACTGCCCTCCTCCAAGAACGCATGCGCGGCTCTCTCACACGCGCAAACTCACGAGCCACACCCCAAGCTCAATCCCAACTCCAAGTCACCGAGGGAGAATCGCCTAATAGTGAGATGAAGATGAATTACGGGGGTGAGGAGGGAAATGGATATGGGGGTGAGAAGGAAGATAACTATGGTGCGGAGAGGAAGGATGACCACGGAGGAGATTACATACCTAGCGAGGCTGCGCGGTTTATTCTTGACCTTTGGGATGAAGATAATCCCAATGCTGATCTAGTGAGTGATGATGAGCCTTTGGGATCGATGCATACCCAGACGAGTGTATTGGCTCCTCAACCGCAGCAGCAAGTTCGCGGGGCGTTCCTTAATTCCGAGTACGGTTCGATAGGTGATTTGTACTCGAACACCTCGCTCGGCGCGCCTCCTTCGCCGTCGCCGGATGCGCAGCCTCCTTTACACGGACGTCCGCCACGTGCGTGGCCCGCGCCGCCGCAACAGCCCGGTTTGACAGGTTCGCACGACGACGAGCTGCCCCAGAGTCACACGACCGCACCGTCCCCGCAGCAACCCCCCACGCACGCAAGCTCGCAAGTTACAGCCCCGCCCCAGCCTCAACTTCAGATCACCGAGGGAGCGGCGCCTATCGCACACGATGCACTGTTTGAAGAGCCAATCTACGACCCCATGGTGCATCATCCAATATACATTCTGATCCTTCAAATTAACCTCTTCCCCTCCCGATTTGTAGCCTATGGTCGATATTATTGCTCGACTCGGTGACCACGGCTGTCCAGACATCACAGACCACCTAGACCCCCCTCGGTGCACTAAACACCCAATATCTAGTGGTGGCTTTGGGGACGTATACCGGGGACACCTCCTCGACGGCTCCCGGATAGCAATCAAGACGATGAGGATCCTCCTCAAGTCTAGCGAGAGTGAAAAGCCTTTGAAAGTATATTCATTACCTGCCTATCCTTAATTGGATGTTAAAGTAAAAGCAGAACGCGGCAAGAGAGCTACACACATGGTCCAAATGCCACCATCCAAATGTGTTGAAGCTGCTTGGTTTAGTCAAATTTCGAGGCCAGATTGGTATGGTGTCCCTCTGGATGAACAACGGGGACCTTCGTCAGTACATTGATCGACACCCAGAAACCGATCGCTCTCAATTGGTTCGTGCAACGAATTTGATTGCTCGAACTGGTTTTCACTCTCGCCTCTCCAGAGTTTCCACATCTCTTGCGGCCTGGCGTATCTCCATTCTGAAAAGATTGTAAGTATCGTGGAACCGACGGCATCACCTGGCTGAATTAGCATTGACAGATACACGGTGATCTCAAAGGAGTATGTATGCGTCTCACCATTTAGCCTATGAGGACTCTCACCTGATTTGTGCAGCCAAATGTATTGATCACCAATGATGGGTTACCGGTTCTTACCGACTTTGGAAACGCGGTGTTACAGGATCGTACATTAGGGTTTACTACGACTACCACTAGGACTGGCATATCAGCACGATGGGCGGTTAGTTGGTCTCCTAAATTGCAAACTATACCATTGATAATTTACTCTAAGGCTCCTGAGCTAATAACTGGGTCCGGCACGTATAGTTTTGCTGCCGATGTATATGCCCTCGGGATGGTGAGTGTAGTTATCGTCGACTTGTTCGCATGCGAACTTGCATATCATGTACAGTATAACTGACAACCCGCTGTATAGACCATTTTGGTAGAAACAATATTTACATCTGATCCTCAAAGTACTAAGCCAGACGTGTCTAGGAGGCATTTACCGGAGAGGTGCCGCATGCGGGTAAGACCGACTTGGCAATCATATGCGCGGTCGTGGCGAAGAAAGAGATCCTCAAACGACCTGAGGCAATGCTACCGCCGTCGGACCTACGTAAAGAGGCACTTTGGAGACTGCTAATCAAGTGCTGGGAGTTCGAGCCTGAGGATCGTCCCAGTGCTGATCGTGTCCAACAAGAAGTAAGTTGCTTCATTGTGATGAATAGGTATACCGAAATTGATATGATTGGTAAAAAGATGGCGCTGGTTATTGTTGAGTAGTGGTTCAGGTGGATTGGGTAATTGGGGGGAAATAATTTATTAATGTCTCTGGCCAAAGTATGACTAAGGTTAATGCGAAGTGAAATCGATGTTTTTGAGATAGGATTGGGGGAAGATAGAGTTGAACCGGAGTTGGACTGAGGTTGAGAGGTATACGTGGAGTTCTGTTATTCACTCGAAGTAAAGTCGGGGTTGGATCAACGCGAGGTTGATATCTGAACCTTACATCTTGGCCTGTCCTCCTAAAATTAATTATGGCGGTGAGAGTGCTTGTACTTTTGAAGGTCTTGAGAGTATTGGGCGCATATTGTTTGTGGTTTTACGTCTTGTTCTCGCCTCCGTTGGCCACGCTGCGTCCATTCGTATCATATCATTTTGAATCAAAATAACGTTATATATAAATATAGACGCTACGCATACATACCTTGCTCTGCGTCCTTTGTGCTGCTCGCATAATATATATTTGACCAACGGCCAACGGAACAAATAGGGAGTTGATGGAAAATTCTAAGATCTGACGAAGGTGACGCCGAGTTGATGGCCCCCGGAATGCAATGCATGCCAAGCATTTGCGGACGTGGACGGTACGGCACTCGGCTCCGTCCGAGATAAAATAATGCATACAATATACTCGAGGGGTGTACAGCGTGGTGGGGCGTTACGCTCTAGACTGATGGCTAAGGTACAAATGTGAAAGCTGCATCTCGTTAGGACTACATCGGGTTTGGCGAGATGATCGACTTACAGCGTGCACAGGGAAGCGAACAAAAGTATTCATTTTCCACGTTCTTGTTTTTCCAGCAGGTCTTTCGCCTCGTTGATTTTGCTGGCGAGGTAGGGGGAACCGCCACGATCTGGGTGGTTGGCAAGCATGATGTTGCGGTGGGCATCCTTGAGCCTCGTCTTCAGCAGTGGCCCCTCTCTTTTCTCCAAATTAAATGATTAATTCCGTACGGGTGATGAATGAACGCACTTGAGACCGAGAATATCGATCGCCTCCTTGCGATCCATCTTCGCCTTGAATCCACCTTTGACCCACTGGTCCGCAGCGCGTGCTCCTCCAATAACACCAGTTTTGATAAGATGTCGCCCAACAAGTGCAGCGGCGATAGTGCCTACACCAATGAGAACAGGAGTGGCCATGGTGGTAATACGTGACAGACCCTGGTGACGGCGCTATATGACGGAAGCGCTGATAAACAGTTCAAGTTGACGTCGACCACCTCCTAGCGTCAAACTTCCACCCGCACGGCGATGCAGGTTAGCCATCAGCCGCACCACTCACAGTGGGATCAACGCAACGCTGCATTCGTGCCTCCTACCCGCCTCGTTCCCGACCATACACGCGAACTCTCTCCCCCCGCCACACCTGGCGTGCCCCCCTCCCCCGGTCAACCCATGCATCCGGAGACGTCTGAGCACCTTCAACGACCGGGCGCGCAGAACCGACAGTCGACCGGGTTCTTCTCCGCGTTCTCCAGGACCAAGTCGGTGGGGAGCGGTCAGATCCTTAGTCCACCCGCGACGCCCAACACTGGCGTTCACCAACAACAACAACCTCAACAGCCCCAACAACTCCAACCGCCGCCCCAGGAACACGTGCGACCCGTGCTAGACAAACGTCCCAAAACTCCGCCGCCTCCGTCGCCGTCCGGAGGGACACACTCCACAAGCGCGACTCCTAATCCCGACGCGGCCGTTCCTGGTCGACCCCAGCCCCCTCCTGCACAGCAGCAATCCCCTATGGCTGAGAGTCCGTTTGCGCTAGGCCCGACCGGGGTACCGCTTCATCCCGAATTGCGCTCGGTCTTACGTCTCAATGCCGCGCATCAACAAAAGGTCTATTACTCCGGTCGACTATCTAAACGAGTTGAACGCGGTACGGATGGAATGCGTCCGACCAAGGATGAGGGCTGGATTGATATTTGGTGCCAGCTCGGGGGTGTCACACTCAGTATCTGGAACATGAAGGCTATCGAGGAAGCCAACGCGCGAGGAGAGCAAGTCCCACCGCAGTATGTAAACATCACAGACGCGGTACGTTCATCCTCCAATCGTCTATGCTGTACGCTCACGCAGTCTCGATCTAGTTCGTCCAAGTTCTTGGCAGCGTGACGTTCCCCGCTACGCCGGTTGCTCCTGCCAAGCGATTCACGAACGTCCTCACTCTGAACACAGCGGGCTCCAATCTCCTGCTCTTCGTCTGCGAGTCTCCCGCGGCGCTTGTGAGCTGGGCAGCTGCACTGCGTCTTGCCTCATGGGAAAAGTCTCGCCTGGAGGAAATCTACACCGCCCATCTCCTCCGAATCACACTCACGGAGAGTCGAGTCTGTGAGTTTAGGCATCCGTCCGCAGTCCAGATCACCCACTAACGGCATATCTCTATCTCTCCTATTCTTCTCCCGGCGCTTATCGGGGTTCTCCTGACGCTTTATGCTTAACGCTAAATAGGGAAGGAGCCCCGCACGACACTCGTTAAAGGTCAACTCGAAGGCTGGGCTCGCGTTCGCGTCGCTGGCCAAACTGACTGGAAACGTCTTTGGGTTGTCGTCTCTGCTGGTTCGCCTAATTATCAACCCCCAAGCGCTACTGGCAATGTACCGGGCGGACACAACTCGTCGCTTTCCCTTACCACCACCCGATCGCGCGAGCCGTCAAGTCCTCAGCCGCCCAAGAAAGGCAGACTGAGCGGGCTATTCTCTCGTTCGTCACACCAGCATACGGGCTCGAATGGATCGATCAGTGGGCACACCATGACCAAACCTAATCCGAACTCTCCGATCGGCGCGAACGACGCTCCTATGATCTATTTCTACTCATCCACGAAGCCTAAAGAGCGCAAAACACCCGTGTTGAGCGTTGCCGGCGTGTCGCAGGCGTTTGCGGTGTACCCCGAGCGACCCGACTTGATCACGCGTAGCACGTTGGTGAAGATCGAGGGAAAGTTAGGGAGGGAGGAAAGTGCAGGCGCGATTAAGGGGACGGAGGCCTGGATTTTGGTTATGCCTGAAGTAGAGAGCGGACAGGCTGCTGGACCGAGGAAGATGCTCGAGTGGGTTGTTGGTGAGTTCTTGGAGTCTGGTTTATTTTGAGAGGAGCACCGATCTAATTTTGGGTATTAGCGTTGCATGACGCGTTTAGACTTTATGGACGTCCGACTCAGTATTCGTTTAACCCGCATAATGCAATTTCGCTCATGTTCGCTTACCCAGTCGAACCAACGATGGACGTAAGTCTGCATCTTCACCTTGTTAGACCACATACTTATCTATGATAATAGCAACTCTTCCTGGACCGCGAACTAGCCGAATCCCTCGATCCGCGCGAAGACGCAACATCCGTCACCCGCGCTCGTCTAACTGCCCTCCTCCAAGAACGCATGCGCGGCTCTCTCACGCGCGCAAACTCACGAGCCACACCTCAATCCCAACTCCAACCTATCCAACCCACCGAAGGATCCGCGCCTATGACACACGGCGCCGGGCGTCAACCCGCCACGGGCGGCCGAGGACCCGCGCTTACACCTATCACGGAGCGGAGTACGACAGGCGAAACGAGGGCGTATACCGCTGGGGATAGTATTTCGCCGCCTTCGTGGGCTCCTCCGTCGCAGCAGAGTGTTGTCGGGGAGGTTGGGAACGTTATTCAGCCGGGTGGGTTGTTGGTGAAGAGTCCGATTGAGGAGGAAGAGGAGCAGAGGCCGATTAGTTCGCTTTGGGGTAGTGGTGGGGCTGGGGGTGGGTATAGTGAGAAGAAGATCAGTTATGGGGATGATAGGAAGGGGTATGTGGACGAGAAGAAGGATGACTATGGCGCGGAGAAGAAGGACAGCTACGAGAAGAAGGATAGCTTTAACGCGGAGAAGGAGAGGGAGGCACGGGTTGTGAGTGCTGAAGGAAAGGGCGCGAGGCCGATCAGTATGGCGCTCGGCGCGATGAACATCACAGGACCCGGAGCTACTGGCGCCGATCCCACTCCCCAGGACCGCGCTCCCGCCCCTGAACCTAATCGGAACGCTCCGCCTCTCGTCCAAAATAGGTCCAGCTCGGGTTATACGCAGAACCCACTCGATTCGTCTATGTACGGGAGCAGCATCCAGAGTCATGGGCCCACGAGCGCGTCGTACAGTTCTCCTGATACGCGGTCGGTGTTGGGACTCGGAACTGGTGTGCCCGAGCCTGGTGCGGTTGATTTGAGGGGTGCGGATGTTGAGCATCGTCCTGGGAATGGGAATGCTCAGGCTTATGGTGGTGCTCATACGTACGGAAACGGTCCTTCGTCTCTCAGTCCTCCAGCTACCCATCTTCCGATCGAGTCGAGCCCCAAGCCTGTCCTCACTCCTATTCGCACGACCGCGCTCTCCCCCCCTGCGCGTAATGTGGTTCGTCCGGGTGCTGCGAAGGTGGAACCGCCTCGGCCTGCGTCGCCTCCAGCTGGTGCACAAGAACCCGAAATGCAGGCGTCGTCGTCTGCGCTTGACCATATCCCCAGCGAGGCTGCGCGGTTTATTCTTGATCATCGGGGTGATGAGAGTCCGGCGGGGTTGGGTCTGACTGGCACTGGCACCGGTCTTGGTACTATGCCTCCACAACGGAAGACGTTTGACAGTTCGAGCGAGACTGAGGAAGATCCGATTGTTCAACCGTGGCACAAGGTGAGTTTTACGTCTTGTTGTGAGTTGATGGTTACTGATTGAATGCTTAGGATGCTGCGCCGTCGCCGATTCATCGTCAGTCGACGCCGATGGCGTTTGCCGATATGGGCTTTGCTGGACCTTCGAAACATCAACAGCCAGCTCCTGCACCGGCACCGGCTCCGGCCCCAGCCCCAGTTCCAGCCCCGGTTCCCGTGGAGAAGCCTTCGTCGCCTCAGCCAGTGTTCGCCCAGCCATCAACGTCTCAACCGTTGTATGCATCTCCCGAGTCGGTAACCGGAACACCTCCGCCTCCCGTAAAGCCGGTGTCACAAGCGCCAACAACCCCGCGTGCGGCTCCAGGGCTCTCCGCGTTCGGAAGCAAAAATCTCGGAAGGAAACCATCCGGAGCACGTGCGCCGCCTGTGAAAACACCTCGCGTCGCGAAAACCACACTTGCCCAACCACCGATCCCAGACGACGACGAGCACGCCCTGCCGCCGCTGCCTCCTCTGCCTCAGTCGTACACTCCCCAGCCGCCTCAGCAGCTACCCCAACAACCACTCCAACAATCACCTCAACAGCAGCCAGAAGAAATGGGTGACGATCTTGGTGCGGATGCTCTTGCTGCGCTTTCGTTTGCTGAACGCGATCATCGCGCGCCGTCGCCTTCCTCGCGTCATGTCGTCGACTCTCCCTCGCCGTCTTCGTCTCCTGCTCCCGCTGTGCGACCGCCACGTCAACAACTCCCAACGCTCGGCGTTCCTCAACAGCAACAACAGGGCCCGGCCTTCCGCTCGTCATTCGCGCCTTCCAAACATGCAGCTGAACGCAAAGCCAAGGCTCAGGCTTCTCATGCCGCCAGTGACGACGCGATGAAGCGGCCCGGACGCGCCAACGGCAAAAAGCCCAAGAGCAGCATGGCTTCCTCGCGTTCTGGTGCGTGGGAGTCGTCGGAAGAGGAAGAAGATGTGCAGGAGCCCGATGAGGACGCGTCTGACAACGAGGACGACGAGCCGCTTCGGAACCGATCTGGCCCGCCTTCGGGATCGGTGCACGCTCAGACGAATGTATTGGCTCCTCAACCGCAGCAGCAAGTTCGCGGGGCGTTCCTTAATTCCGCACACGGTTCGACAGGTGATTTGCACTCAAACACGCCTCCTGGTGCTCGTCCTTTGCCGTCGCCGGATGCTCATGCCCCTTCTCAAGGACGTCCGCTACGTGGGTTGCCCGCCTTGCCACAGCAACCTGGTTCTGCGGGTTCGCACGACAACATTGGTCAGGGTCGTCCCTATGGGCAGGGAAGCGCTCCTCACAGCCGTGCTCCCTCGCAAGCTTACGATGAGCGCGGCTATGCCTACCCCGACGAACAGCCTCAACACGCCCAGGTGAACCTCGCTCAACAGCCTCAGGCCTATCGCGGTGCCTATCGCCAGACGATCTGGAGCAACGCCCTCGATCCCAACAATAGAAGCATCAGCCCAGGTCACGCCAACAAGGACACGTTTGTGCAGATCAACCCCAACGAGACGATGACCAAGGCGTTTACGCCGCAAGGGCTTCTCCAAGCTGGGTTGCAGGACAAGCATGACCGGTCTGCGAAGCGCCAGGAAGAGCTTGCGCGCGAGGCAGGCGCGTCTTTGCTTAACGTTCCTAATAAGCCGCCTCCGCCTCAGACAGGGTTGCTCGGTGCTGTTACTGCTCATGAGCGTGATAGGAAACGTGAGGGTGGATTGGGTGCGGTGTTGACCGAACGCGAGCGGGAGAAGCGTCTAGCCGAAGACCGCCAGCGCAAGATTGACGACCTCCAGCGCCAGCAACTCGAACATCAGCAGTCCATGTACGGCGGCAGCCCGGGCCCCATGAACCCCATGATGATGAACCCTATGATGACCGGGATGGGTGGGATGGGCATGATGGGATACAACCCCATGATGGGCGGTTTCGATCCCCAACAGCAGTTCCAGATGTGGGCAGCCCAGCAGGCCGCAGCCGAGGCGTACCAGCGCGCGATGATGACGTTCTCTCAAGCTGGATCCGTCGCGCCTGGACAGCAAGACGAAGGACGCGTAGCGAGCCCGATGCCAGGGATGATGCCTATGGGAATGGGAATGGGTGGGATGGGGATGAATCCGATGATGGGAATGAACCCGATGATGGGGATGAACCCGATGATGACGGGCGGCGGGATGGGAATGATGACGCCTGGGTATGGTGGATCTCAGTTTGGCGGAGGGATGCCAGGTATGGGGATGGGGATGCAGGGTATGGGTATGGGCATGAATGGGATGAACGGGATGGGCAGTCCGTTCCAAGGACAGGGACCTCAAGGACAACCACAAGGCGGTTCCCCAGCTCCCGGACGTGACTCCGACGACTCTCCCGCTCAAAACGGCAGCCCCGCAGCAGGAGGATCCGGCCAACGCTAAACTACTCAAAAACATCATCTAGAAGCCTCTTCTCCGTTCTCTGTTCTCCATTCACCATACCTTCCTCACACCTCTCACTATTTCATTTTGACTGCACATACCCCTCTCTTTTTGTTTCTCGTTTCTCGCTCTACTTTCTCTCTCGTTTCATCTCTCTCAGCACCGCACGCAATCATGGCGTACGCGCTACCCGGACTTATCAGTTTTTTGTGTCAAAATTATAGTACATGAACATACGTGGCTTTCGACTGGGCTTGTTCTTGCATTTATGGAGTCTTTGTTACACACGGTGTTTTTTGGTTACGGGGAATACAGATGTTCTCTATGCAAGTTCGATGTGTGATGTTTAAGTTCGGGCAAGCTTTTAAAACTGAGCGACGTTCACGAGGGCCAATAAGTGACTTCCAAAAATACCCCAAGAGCACTCAGTACTAAGCGGAAAGTTGTATCAAGAAACTAAAAGTGTGAAGTCTAAAAATAAACAAGCAAAAAAACAAACTTCAAAAAGATAGCCAACATCCCGAGGGAGGGTATTTCCGAAAAATTCGTATTGCGACGTTATATGAGGCAGACCCACGGTCAACTCTAGTAAAAGGCGAGGGTTGAATGCGATATGTGTTCACCTCCGTCGCTGGATACCTAAACGATTTTCCGGACTAGGCGATCTGCCAAAATAATTGATTCCGGCTTTGTGGGTCGTCGGCGCTTAGGTGGTTTTGCAAGAGGGATGACGCTTGATTGTTACCACGACTCACATCGGTCCAAGAGAGTCGGCGAGCCTGAACAACGTCGATTGGATTAATTGGTTAAAATGGCTGGTCCTTGGTCTCTAGCTCTGAACCGGACAGCTCAGCTCCTACGGGACAACACAGCTCGAAGTGCGCCTCCACTCCCTCCCCCGCCCCCTATTCACCCCTAAACTAACTGTTCCATGCACTAGTGATCCGCATGGACGGCATAAACCCAAACACGTCCTCCCGTACACTATTCGCCTTCCGTACAGCCGCAGACCTGCGCCAATACGCCCTGGGGAGCGACGGCGACCTCGGTGGAAACTCGAGTGCTCATCTCGACTTTCATCCGGACGGTTATGCTCGCTTTTGGGGGGAGATGAGGTTGGATGTTAAAGCTGGGTTGGAGGGGAAGCTTAGGCCTGGGTATGCGGGGTTTAGGAATAAGGTGAGTCAGTGTTGTGCTTGGTTGGCGAGAAAGGGGGGACTAAAGGTGTGTGGGTAGTCTCGACCAACGCTATTTGGACAAATCTATGACGATTTGTCGTTACACAAGTACCTAGCTCTACGCGTCCGCGCGGCTGGGGATCCACAAACCCGAAACTCGTATTTCGTGAACATCCAGACGGATGGACCCGTTCAGAGTGATTTGTGGCAACACAGATTGTACTTTGAGTCTGAGGGAGAGTGGGAGGATATCATGGTATGTTCTTAGTCTGTTGTCATATGTCTGACTTGGTGTTTAATATGGTGGTAGATTCCGCTCTCGGCTTTTGTTATGACGAACCAAGGCGATCTCGTACAACACCAAATGAAGATGATGCGCGAAAAGATTAGGACCATTGGTATCTCGGTCTTGGGTGGGAAGTCCAAGACACAAGGAAAGTATGAGCTCGGAATCGAGTCCATCAGAGCTGTGAATGAGGTGAGTACTCACCCAATGGGGCTCATTCCTCTTACTCAACTTGCTATTGTTGCGTTTAGGAGTCGGAATCTTCAATCGACGAATCTTCCACTTGATTTCTTGCTCCGCTTTCGTCCTTGCTACTAGCATATAGCCTCTGCGTTTCGACATACGTGTACAACAATAATACCATCTAACTAAAAGTACAAACAAAGCAACCAAAATGCGTCCAACCGTCCAAAAAGTCCGCATATACTAAACAAAACAAATGCGTAGATTAATTACTTTCTCGTTTTCCCTTTGCCGCTTGCTTTATTACCGCTTGATTCAGCAGGTGTAAAGAAGTTCGCAATCCCTTTTGGTTTCTCCTTCGCTTTTCCCTTGGTGGAAGTGTCCTTCTTGTCCTTGTAGGGGTCTTTCGATACTGACGAGGCATGCTTCCCACGATTATCACCACTCGAAGGCGTCGGCGTCCCAACTCTAGATCCACCCGACTGCCCACTCGAGCCTGTATTTGTTCGTTTCGCACCTGGCGGCGGCGATATCTCTACGATATCCGAATCGCTATCGTCTATGATTTCGTGCTTTCTCTTCGCCGCTCCAAAAAAGTCTCGCTTGGCCTTTGATTTCTTGCTAGCTGGAGATACGGCTCTTCTCGCCTTGCTCGAAGACTTTGCACCAATAGCACTGTCTTCGCCGTCCCCAGACGATGCACCGCCTGAAGGTTTCTTAGTCGACGCACCGGCTGCTTTAGTACCAAGGAACCCTTCGATTCCTCTTTGTCCAGTTTCCAACGCGTCCAGCCCAGCAAACCCAAGCGCGACGTTGATTACGCCTACACTGAGATCCCCAGCAGCAGGGAACAGCGTCTTCCATAGACGTTCTCCCGGCTGAAGAATGGTGTTCGCGTTGAACGCCTTTACGAATGGGAATGGGACTTGCTTCGATCGTGAATTTGAGCCTATGCATCAAAGCCAAAGAGTCAATAGGGCAACTAGGGAGCCCAACCAGCGAAGCAACACACCTTGCCTAATATGCAACACGAGCGTACGCGGCCAAACTGTAGGGCTGACCTTACGAGCATCAGTCAAGCGCACAGCTAGTTCAGCAGAAAGAACAGCGAGCCAATGTCGTGCTTGTTCAAGCGTCGTGATCGCTGGTCGGACGTTCTTGGAAGCCATCATAGACTTGAGAGCCGTGCGTTCCTTAACTTGAATGCACAGATCGAGTTAGTTCATACCGAGGTTAAAACGACAAATATTTTACCTTCGCTATAGTCGATTCCCTAGGGTAGGTTCTGAGCAACGATGGGTTAAGTGGCAGGTAAGACCAAAACTCACCCGTAACACATTCCATACCCAGATCGACTCTTCTCCAAATCGCCTCTGCATGCCCTCTAAGCTCAAGCAAAGGCGCTCAGTCAAGGTTTAGGAGACGGTGGTTTACGCGACGCACCAA
>JANWGL010006871.1:0-12174 GCA_025200755.1 Ceratobasidium sp. C01 | reverse complement strand
CCTTTTGCTGAAACAGGTGCAACGGTCCACAAATAGTAGTAAGAAAATTCCTAGCCGCGTGCCACAGGCCCACGACCACAATTAACGGGTTGCTTCAACTTCATCGCCGTACATTTACTCAAACACGTATCATGATCCTTGTTCACTTGAGACCCTTATCTCCTTCGCGCAGTCCGACCTCATGTTTATGTCATGTAGCATGCTAATGTAGCATGTTAAGATTGCAAACGAAAAAAACGACCGGGTGCTCCCGAGCTCCAAGCTTGCCAGATGAGTAGACCCTGCCATTGGCACCGAACGTTTTGCCTCCAGGTCTGAAACAGACGCCAATTCCACTGAATCCAGATTGTATTCCCATGAAAGACTTCAATCCGTAATATACCATATGCATATTACCTTCCACTCCTCAGACAAGGTTGAGTCAAATGAATGATCGCCGAAGTGCGCAACGAGACCGCTTCACTCTGACCTTCGTAGTAGAAACCACTCTACACCTGACAGCGTAGCTAGAGTTACCCCATATTCTTCTCAGACAGCGCAGTCTCCGTTCAACGCATAATCGACTTTAAGAACCACTCCGCCCAATCTAATCTCGTATTCTTTCGAAGGATGATGGACCGATATTCGCCACCACCCCAAGGCGTCCGTCGAGGTCCAATCGCCTCTAAGGCGTGTAGCTATCAATCTCATCAAACAGGTTCGTCCGAAGGGGCATCTTTCCCATTCATGTTCATTTTCAAGTTGTCCAACAAGTCTAAAGGTCGGGCAATATAATAGTCGAATCACCCTTGAAGGAAGAACGAGGGCCGTTTTATTATTCATGGATCATCTGATTACGCTCCCTAGAGCCTCTCTCCCGAAACATATCTGATTCCATTGATGGTTCGGGAGTTCTAAGTGCATGTATGCGCGCCTGATCCTGGTCATATTGGACAAAGTTGATGCTATAACATCTTCAAATCAAGGTATCTTCGAGTGCGATTCTAAACCTAAATGAGTTTTTGGGACGATTGCAACAGCTAAATTGCTTCAAATCCTGAACGACTTCAAACCATAAGTACAATAGCCCCTCAACCAATGGTTTGATAGCAAGATTCGGGGTTATAAGACTTTATTTTTCAGTCCTCAATATGACATTCATATCAAATTCATCACGCCGACTTTTAACCAGGGAAAATGGTACTATTTATTCAAACGGAGATATTACACAGTCGATCAATGATAACAGTGAATTCCGCGTGTACGCGGTCCGACTACCTAGCATCCCGAAGGAAGTGTGGTTGAGTCGGTCTTAGTGGTTGTGGCACCTAAATTCCGTTGTCAGCACCTCATATATATATTGTATCAATGACCAGATAACTCACCATAGCCGAGACCGCGCTTGGCGAAGGCCTTCCACAGCGTGCAGGCGTTGGCTCCAGCGTAGCGGTTTGCGTCAGCTTGGATAATCGCTGAGAGAACAACGTCAGCATGAATAATGCTTCAAATGTAGCGCATATAATTACCATTGCGAGCAGTGATGAAAGTGGGGTTGCAAGGCTGGAGCGAGAAGGCATCGATGAACAAGTGGAGAGCGACAGTATTTCCAGCGGTCAGGGTAGGGTCGTTCTTGGTAGTCGTGAAACCGCTACAGGCACGTGTGAGGAGACGATTTTTAAAATGATAAAATGCTTACCGGGCGGCAATCAATGCTGCGTAGATCTCGTGCCAGATCAAAGCCCACACCTCACCAATATCGTGTACTTCAGTCAGCGTACGCAGCGACCCGTACGTCAACGGGTTCGTAGTCTTGCTCGTCGAGTAGGGATACGACCGAATATTTTGGGTGTATACGTAAGTGCCCAGGGTGAAGTCGCGGTCCGTCGCGCTAGTCTGCTCGGTCCAGTCAGCGAGGGCATCACTCCACCCTTCGCCCATTCCACCGGCCTCGGTAGTCTGTAAGCAGGTACCAGTTCCACCACCAGTAAGGCGGTTGGAGACTCCGTGTCCGTATTCGTGGGTGACAATGTCGTTCTCGAGAGCACCGTCACGCTGGGGAGAAGTGATGGTCCAGAGGAACATGCGCATCTGCCCGACTTGACCATCAGGTGGGGTAGCGAAGTTGGCATTGTTGGTTCCGGAGGAGTCCTGGACAGAAATCTGAACACGATCATTCTGGGCACCGCCGAGACCGTTGTTGTTCTGCTGGAAGTTGTACTTCGTCTCAGTGAAGCCGTAGCGATACTGAATAATCGGGTTAGTATATCTTCTGGTATATTCTCTCAGTGATCGCTCACCGTAAGGTCGTGAATCATGTTTCCGACGTAAAAGGCGTTGACACGAGCAGCATCGACATTGGGGCTGACAGTCGGGGCAGTGGCGGAGTTGAACACGTAGCTGTAGTTGTTTGTTGCACTAGATTGCGAAGTCGTGCCACTAGTAGAGCTCTTGTATGCGATAACGTTGTTGCCCGACGTGGTCGTGGTTGTGGTCGTTCCGTACGTGTGCCAGCCGTTAGGCGAGGACGTGGTATCACCGGGGTCGGTAAGAACGGAGAAGCCAGTAGTAAGATCCTGGGAGGTGAATGGAATCACGCGGTACTACAAGAGAGAGATTAGATAAATAATGCAATGTACCAAAAAAAAGTTCTACTCACGCTTGCGTCGGCCACAAAATCGACGAGGTTCACGACTTCGCCAGATGCGGCATCCACGTAGACTAGATACCATTCTCCAGTAGATTCGTTTTGGACCTGGATCGTGTGAGTAAGCACGACGTGGTCGCTAAAAATCGGTGGTCAAAATCTAATGAAACGTGCGCATATATTCGAAGAAAACTTACGTGTCCTTTGCAAAGTACTCTAGACCGGTGGCGACCGAGTTGTACTTGGCACCAGTTAGCGACTCAGCCTTGGCGATCGCATTCTGCTTGGGGAAGGTCGCAGTAGCAGGAGCGACGCTCTCTGGCAGCATGGTATTAGTTTGAGTCATTCGTGGCGAAACTCTGGGACGCACTCGGCTTCACGAAGCTAGCACCAAAGGAAACCACCTTATCGTCCTTGATAGCAACGTTGGCTACGGCATTGGCAACAGGGATGCCATTCTATGACAGGAATAATTCAGCGCCTGATAGATGGGATAGGATTGCTAGGACCTACAAACTGCTGGCGGAAGTACTCGTTGGCAACAACGTCGCTCGAGTGGCCGGTTTTACGAACGAGTCCGTTAGAGTCGACACCAAGCTTAGACTCCAAGAAGGTCTTCGCAGCTTCCTCGGGTGAAGCTCGGGTGGCTCGCTTCGACAGAGGGTGGTCCACCCCAGCGACGCCATAAGTCTAAACGGGATTTTTCTCAAGTAGAATTCGGTAGAGAATATGTTGGACGCACCTCGAAAGAAGACTCGGGCTGATACGCGTTGATCTGAACCTTATTGGGGCCGATGGCTCGCGTTCGGTGAGTGGTATGGCGAGAGGTCGGGTCCCTGTCAACGGTAGGTGGTTAGTGCAAGTAATCGAGCAGATATTCGGCACCAACCAAGGAGCGGCGATGACGCCTGAGGCGATCATGAGCGCGACGGCTGCAAGTTTTGCGATGTAGGCCATGTCCGAGTAGAGTGAAAGAGTGCTCAAGGAACGAAGTGAGTCCGTTAGGTCCACTGAAGATGATAGCCGCTCTCTAAGTTGTTCTTATAGTACCATGAGTCGTGAATGTCTTCCCTATACCACGCGCTCCTGCCAAGACCATCCAGCACGCAAGCCAAGGAGCCTTGCGGACATGCGCTTCCATACGATGTGACCAGTATGTTGCGCTAGATTCCTTCATCAGGTTACCGCCCAAATGCGGATTATTATTTACTTATCAAATCCGGACGAGACAAGAAGGGTGGAATCGGAGAGTGGACCATGCGTGATGAGGTGCGATACTGATGTGCGATTGGACACGCGATTCGGAATCCTATCTGTTTGGTTAAGCGCGGAAGAATGGAATCAACTAGAAGTAGCAATCATACCTTCCGTAACTTCGCTTAGCTCGTATAAATTTGGAAAGAACAAGAGTACACCGCAAGATTTGCGAAGCCAAGTACGTTGACGTCCGGATCTCGCTATTGAACCCCTGAGGTCGATGAGGTGAGGGTGCTTGCTAATATTGCATTGGCTCAGACAAGCCGCAACACTAACAGAGCAGGAGGAGACTACGTTATAACTAAGTGTCATCCGCGATAGCACCACGCGCCCACCGCCAAGCCCCTGATGTTCCGATCGTAGAAGCTCCCATGGTTATATTAGTCAGCAACGCTCTTAACCGATTCATTTGGTACTCGTATTCCAATACTAGATAAACGTCCTCTTCGAGGACATGACACCTTGCTTACATATTTTTTGAGTAGGGAAAAGACGCGATCGTACAAGCAACCAGCGCTTATGATTCCTCGGCTTGTAACATCAGAGCCGCCTGACATACATGCATTAGTACGAAATATTCAAACCAGTAATGCACCACCTACAAGAGCTAAACAAACTATAATACAAACGACAAGCTACTGCATTAGAGCCAATATGGTTCGAGAGCGGGTATGCCTCACAGGAGTAGCGTTATCTGAGCCTGGGACACTGCACGTTGCAAGGTGCCCATGAAATCTCCTCCATCGCTCCTATTTCTGTCTCGTTTCAGCCTTTCAGACGTAGGCCGTAGTTATGATCAACGTGGAGACGGAGCTAGATACGACTAATGGGCCTTGCGAGGTCAACAAAAACATAAATATTAACGGTTGTAACTGTGCGACCACGTAAATTAAATATATGGTGCACCTACATTCCCAGCCTGAATACGTGCAGATTAAGCTCGAACCACTAGGCCAGGTCCTTGTCACCCGGCCTCGCTAATAACATGGTTTTTATAGCCCCGTTTGAGTGATACTGTAGGATTTCTGCCAGTAAGGACAAAGAGAACTCGACAAAGTCAACTAGCGGTCGCCAAGTCCCTGTGACATGGGCCTACGTATATATGGACTGTTGCTCACAAGTACAACTACGAGCGCAGTTTATGTTGAAATCGGGGAGCCGCTTACGGACGCGATTACTTTTTCCAACGCTCACGCTGCCTCGGCGCACGGATCGGGACACGAAAAGGTACAATTACTCCAAGCTTTCGATGGCGAGATTTCCGCATCGCAAACCCATAGCAGTAGTCGAACACCCGAAAGCGTCAAGGTCAGGTACTCTACACGGCCCCAAAGATCACCAAAACACGAGGGTTGTGGATCGTAGCCTGCAGAGGGCCGTTTCAGAGTCGACACTCTGACACACATGACGCGGTCCTCTCACAGGCGCAACCTCTACCACAGCGCTCAGAGCTCCTGATCGACGCACTCAGTGATTTCACGCTCCTCTCCTCGTTGTTTCTTTTCCACTCGGCCCGCGACCCCCTCTCACGTCCTGGGCACCCGGTGCTCACATCCGCCACGCCTGGTTAAGGCGCGTTGGGTGTCCCCCACACCAACCTGTGCCTGTCCTAAGTCGGCTGATGTATATAGCATACGAGTCTACGTCTCATATACTGTTCCCCGCCCTCAAGTTTACTGCTAGCTCCTGTCATAGTAAGATCCCGGTCATTCAGGTTGTGCATATACTCACCTGACGGCGTAAGACCAAAAACAAGATTTTAGATGTGTGATTCAAAGCACTACCTTCTCGCTATATTATGATTAGGAGTATAATATGTATTCTTTCTCGCATATTCTAACGATAGTGTAGTGAGCTTGTAGTTTTCGACGCGAGACGTGAACTTGGTCAAGTGTGGCGAGATGGTTTAGTTTTGGAGGATGAACCCTATTATAAGGGTCTGGACCCGTCACAGGATTCTGCATCATTTGGGGGTGTGAGTGACCTTGAAGCAAGGTGACAAGCTCATACAGTATGGAATATAGTAGGCCAAAGGCAAATACGAACCCATATTGTCTTTTTTTCCCACAAGACTATTGTCACTCCACTGACCGGGTCAGGTAATCCATACACTCAATAAGACAATGTAAATAATTAGGTCAAATTAGATCCATCACCACCAATAAGAAGACAAGCCTGTGTCCCTCTGCCGTCCGATCCGGTGTACCTGTTCTTCCCCTCCCGTTCCATGTTGCCATATTAGATCTTTATTTCGGATTCGGACATATCTTTTTCTTTCCGCGCAAACGGCTTTGGCTCCTCGTAAACATATCCCTCTCCTCCGTCGGTTTCGACAGCAGACAACAGTCTCCCCCGCGACGCAATTGTCGATTTGGTGAAGGGTGCGTATACTTCCGTCTGCCGAAGGTAGTGCCCAACGACCTGTCGAACATGTCGCCGGACGTCAAAGTGGCTTGACAAGAACGGTAATACCAGCTTGCCGCTGACTGAACTGTGGAGGTTCATGTAGTGATTGACCTCCGAAGCAATAGTGCTGATGCTGGCGTGATCGAGTAATAATCGGGAGTAATGCTCTAAGAGTCTCGATAGGCCCAGAAGAAATAGTGCGGCAACATCTTTATTGCGCTCCGTTGTCTGGATGTAATGGCGCCAATACTTTCTCCGTTGCGAAGTCGTCCAAAAGCCCCAGTCATCCAGAGAGAGTCCCCAAAATGTTAAAGCCACGGCTAAGGCGGGACGCACATGTCCTTCAGACCCCGAATGACATTTGGCGAGAATCCTAAGGAGCTGGTGGGCGGTATCAGGTGATAAAGTGGGGGCAGGGACGGTGATAGCTGAGAACAACGAAGTGGTATCGACCAATGCCTCTAATGCTTCGAGACGCAAGGGAGGTTGATGATTCTTGGCAATGAGTCCCCACGCCCTATCAAGCAGGTTTTGGGTCTCCTGGGCGGGATATTCTTTGTTGGGGCAGGCGAATCGCCAGATTGATAGCCCAGAAACTCCGAAAGCGCATACATGAGGGTCATCCGTCACCGAAGCCAAGCTTTAGTTGTCGCAACATCGTATATTAGTAAACGGTGTGCGCTCTCCTAGAGAGACTAAATATACTCACCGCTCGAATTCTAACTGAACCGTGGAATAGGTATTCCCATCGCTATCCCCGACGTTAGATTGCCCGCAGAGAGTTTCAGCGAGCCTCTCATATTCCGAACAATGCACTGCCATAGAAGCCAAGATCCGACCGTACGCAGAAGCTGTGAGTCGTTCCTCTTTGCTGGATTCCTGGCCGGATGATTCCTGACTGGGGGATAAGAGTAATTCATGGAAATCTTTCGCAAATCTGTTCGCCGCCATGATTACGAGGGATGGCGAGGATTTGTTTGAGTGATGTAAGATGGCTCGAACAGCATCTTCGATACACTGTTTGTCCTTGGATTTTGATATTACGCAAGCTAGGGTGAAGCTAGCTCTTCGTTCGTTCGTAATGTCGCCTTGGGAGTTCTCCATTATGCTGGTTTGTTTGTCTTGGCTCAACGATAGATCTGAAAACGGAGAAATGAGTTAGAAGCAGTAATCATGAGCGAAAACTAACTCACCGCTTTTTAGTTGAACGAAGGTTTTGAGATCAAGGATATCGTAGTCTAGGTTTTTTAGCTTCGAGATTTCCTCCGATAATAAGTTCATTGATGCGGCAAGCATTTCTGGCAAAACCATGGCCTTTTTGTAGACATGATCGTTTATGAGATGGCAGATAGCGTGCAGATTAGACTAGTTTGAACGGCGGTGAGCTTTCAGGCTTCGTAGTTAGAAGTCGGGCACTTACTGAAAACGTTTGGCCAGTGAAGGAGCGAAGAGAATGATGTTCTGGTAGAGCAGATGTGTTCCACAAGCGATCCCGGCCCTCTTCAACATAAACAGCCATTCCACCCCGAGAGCTCGCTTCATCCTGTGAGCTCGTTCCACCCTGTGAACCAGTCCCGTCCAGAGAGTCAACTTCATTCTGAGCGCTCGTTTCAGGCTGAGAACCTATCCGGGCCATGACTTGGAGCAAAGTTGCAGCCATGCGCCGCTGAAGCGGAACCTGCCCCACTAGTTGGGGGTGACTGATCGAGAAGTCGGTCCGAGCCAGGAAATTAGATTCCTGAACGAGACAGCAACCTAGTAATACAGTATAAGGAGGAAGACGTAGATTATTCCTTGGATGCAAGAGGCCCAAAACTGCGAATACGATAAGAGGAATAACGTCAGCATCTTTGTTTTTCGCTGGCGAAGACTTGGAGGCGAGGTAGGATGCCGCAGACTCGAAATCGAAATCATCATCAGCCATCGGGTAATAGAGCTTGGTCGACAATGCGAACACGGCGAGGTTTAATCCAATAGAGAGTCGTAACTGGGAGCCGTCCGCATTGGACACCCTCCAAAGGGTGCTAATGAGCTGAGGAACCGCAAGCGACTGAGCGCGCTCGCTATTGTTCATCCCATCAACTTCCAGCCCAGCAACGGTAAGACCATCGACGAGCACTGATAAGACTTCTTCGCTGAGATATAAATCTGCGTTGTCCTCTGCTTCATAGCACTTAATATATGCGGAGATCCATGAAGCAATCTTGGCAAAACAAATAAATATTAATCACGTCCGAATCGTAAATGGGACCCACATGTCTGTTGACATCAGACGGTGGTTTATGTTTAGCTAGACTGTTCGATCATAAGCTTCGTGATCCGCGTATATACGCAATCAATAAAGAGCTCACCAAGCAAAAGCAAGCCCAAGATGCGTCACTATCTCGATACCAAGACATTTAGCAATGAGTCGCAGTTGGATCGTAATCCCTTCTTGAGCACCGGCGATCCCTGGTTGAGTGCTAGCAAAATGAGTCATCCAGCGCGTATAGTCGAGAGCTTGATTCATCATATGACTATGAGCCAATCGAAGTTTAACCCCTGTCTTAGACGAAACGAAACAATCCGATAGCCCCTTGACAAGACGGGAATTGATGCGATTTTTCAGGTCATCGTTCTCGAGGTTGACCCTGCCTATCGCCAGAGCTCCGATAGCAGTGTCGATGGAGCTAGAGTTCTGAGAGTGTTCGATAAGCCAGGATAACGAATCTTTCACGAAACCTTCGGACTGTTCGGACTGTCCAGCTGGTACTGTGACTTGTTGTTGTTCGACCTCGGGCGCTTGTTCAGTCTGATGGTCTTGCTGGTTCGAGTCATCGCGCGCTATAAACCTGGTCTTGAACTTTCGCCATGCATGTATGGCAAGAGCCCGCGTGGAGGTAAGCCAAGCCTTGAGCATTTGAATGCGCGAAGTCTGTGCAACATCAGGAGAGCTCTCTGGATTCGTTTGAGGAAGTTCCGATGATCCATTGTTATCGCCCTCCGCCCCCGGAAGACCAATCCACCTTTCGCGAGTACGAGCTACACGCGCGCTCAGTTTATTGGATATATGCCGCCAAGAACCGTGGAGTAAGACCCGACGACGGTTCAGAGCTTTAAGCGCCGCAGTAGTGTAGATAGATTGCGGTGTTTTGAACGGGCAAAATTCGAACTTGACAGGGGCGAATGTTGTGATAAGATAGAAAAGCAATGCGCCAAGGGTAACTGCTGTGACGACGGCAGCCACCGCAACGTTGATGTCCCACAAGTATAAAACTAGCCCAACAGAAAATAGCGCTAATCAATTCATACCATCGCATTCAGTAAACCCGGTTACTATCAGCCAAGACGATGACGTACCAAGTGAGATATGCATAAGGATAGGTAAAAACTCGAGTATCCTCTTCATTTGCCATTTCTTGAGCCCATTATACCGCTTTTGTCGTTCTTCCGCCTGAGTAATCGGATCTCCAGTTCGAGCAGACAGAAAGTAATAGCACCATTGTTTGGCAAGCATTGCGGCCAGAGATACCGCCACGCTAAGGTTCAAGGAGAAAAACCAGAGACCGTTGACCCAAACTGCGCGGTTCGTCGGCGAAAATGATGTGGCGCTAGAAGGACTTGGAGCCTGCGCTGCTGGGCCTCCAGATGTGGCTCGGAGAAGACTCGCAATTTCTTGGAGTGCTGCTGTGGTCGCGTCCGATGAGTCGGGCGACAATGCTTGGACGCTTTCGAGCACAAATCTACCAAAATTAAGTTGATTAGTATGTGGAGTTGATCGGTGTCCTAGGAAACCCACGCAGTTAAAATAGCAGAAAACAGGGCAGCCTAAGCGAGAAAGGATATCAGCAAAGGCCCCTATCAACAAAAATGGACTTACAAAAACTAGATATAAAAAAGCGCGAGTGAATTAGTGATACCAGGTTTCACTCGATAACACATTAAATTCAAGAGCTGACGCACCTAGAGTCACATCGAGACTCCTAAATATAAAAAACCACGGCTCATTGAGTATACAACCTACGTTGCAATATCGACCCCTGGAAGCTCCTTACCGATTCCATCCGTCTACAAGATCATCGTCATACTCCCTAGCCTCCTGGACGTACGTAGTCCAAACTTGAGCGCCTCGCCCAATACCCATTAGAAATTCGGTATCATCATTGGCTTGATCGTTCACAGGCTACAGTGCCTAAATTCTCAATTTAATCCTACAGCCTAGACATCGTACACACCTTCGCGCGAAGACCACGCTTCTTCTTGTCCGTAACTTCCTGAACAGTGGTCGTTCGTGCCTGCAATAAATCCGGTCTCGGTCAGTACCACAGATTCATTTAACATAAGTCACTAGACTCACTCGGCCCGGTGTTTGCTCTGCTGCATCTCCATCTTCAAACAATGTCGGAGAGGCTACCTGGGCCTAGAATAACATGAGAACCGAGTGTACCCCAAATTAGCGCCGGGGATAAGGGTCACCTCTGGACCGGTGGCAGAAGGGTGGTCGAGCACGTTTGTTTGTAGCTGGGTGGTACGCTCAGTAGATTGCCGTTTGGCTCTTCGGCGAGTCGAAGGTATCATGACGAAGAGTATAGGAGGTGGTTGATTACCAAGGGCTCGTTGTCATTATCTTCTAGTCAGGCACGCGAACGGCGCCTAATTCATTATATAGGAATCAATCGACCCGATCAGCGTCATAACACCGATATATTATAGCAATCACCAAAATGGTAGGCCTCAATCAGGCCTCAAAGAACAGCCAGAATAGTTGGCAGAAGGCTAGCAAAAACTACATCTGGCTGTGTTCCAGCGACAACTCCCACTTCGACTCGTGCTAAACCCTAGAGATAATTTTATCTGACGCACTCAGAATGTTACGATATTTCCTAATCATAAAAGTGAGCTCCCTCTACCTCAAGTAAGCTATACATACTCGTTCCAGGGTTGTTCCGTTGGATCGGGCAACGTACGAAGCAAGAACAAGAAATATCATTTTTGCTTGTTACGGCAAGCTTGACACTTCGTCAGGCGTGTGTGTCGAGTGGATGCATGAAAAATCCCGAGACCGTCTCACGACGTGGGCTCGTGGTTGCGAAAGTTCTACCGATCACGCATCTTCCATTTATGTTTTCGAGAAAATCGATTTGTGTTGCGAAAGTCGAGACCAATGTCCGAATATGGATATCGCCCAAAGGAGCACATGCACCAAGGACGAGAGAGGGAACTATTGACGCACGTGACTTAAAGCATCACATGGAAAAACTTATCCGAAGCGAATCTTGACGTGACCGCATGGTGAACGAAGAGCTATTTTCGCCTTCTCCTCGGTCCCATAAATAGGTGGCGGACTCTTCCTCACACGCAAAACGTTTGACCACCCCCGTTAGAAATGTTGTCGTTCCCGCCAGACTTACAGGCGTGTACGACGTCTGCAAAGTGTCTGCTTGGCACGACGTTGAATGCGGGAATCCCGCTCTTGATACTCTCACTATCTGCATTGCACGTCATTGGCGTGCGTGCTCCAGATCTCGCGATATTCACCGAATTTGTCTGTGCGTGTCACCCAAAAATACCCAAAATAAAACAAACAAAAGCCAAAGAAGCTAATACAAATTATGCTCGTAGCCCAAGAAAGCGTAGAAGCTGCCGCCGCCGAAGAAGCTTCCGAAACCCAAATAAAGCCCGGATCTGCTCCTGCGCCGGATGCAGATATTCCCGACGAACGTTCCCAACTTCCGCATCAACGACCCAACTCTTGGCGCCAAATCGCCCTAACAGTATTTGCTCTGCTCGAAATCATTGGATGGTCCACTAGATTGGTTCAGCACGCGACGGGAGACGCTGGGATAGTTGTTGTAGTTACATCGAGTGTTGTGCTCGCGTCGTGGGTGTACGCTGCGCTGCGTCCAAAC
>JANWGL010006870.1:0-11486 GCA_025200755.1 Ceratobasidium sp. C01 | reverse complement strand
ATTTAGGTTAGACGATGCCTGTATTGCACTTATTCGACGCCCCACTCGCCAACTTTTTTCATCGCAGTGGCTCCACCTTCCGCCAGCTCGGGATCGTTGAAAAGCGCCGCAAGCATATGCCAAGGGTCTTTCCCCCCTCCATGGCGCAATACTTCCCGTTTGTACCGCTCTCCCATCTCACGATCGAGCGGGTCGCGCGCAAAGAGCTCCTTCCACACTCGAGAAGCAATCGCTCGATCGAACAGATAGGAATAGTACGACGCGCCATATCCGAACAGATGGCCAAACTGAGTCTGCCATGCAGTGTGAGGTGCAGCCTGGATGCCACCTAGCTCGTTTTGGAGCCTCGCAAGTTCGGCTGTCGTGTCTAAGGAAGCGCCTTTGCTGGAATGATAGGATTGGTCGAGCGCGGCCATAAGAATTTGAGAGTGTGTTTCAATCGCCGGGAAGGGCATCTGGGCTCGCATATGAGCTTGGAGAGATGAGAAATCGAGGGGCAGGGAGGTCGCGTAGTGCCTTGCGTATGCTCCGAGTACAGACGGGGAAGATGCGAAGTATTCCATAAGGATCGAAGGTAGTTCAACAAAGTCTGTTGCACATCGTGTTCCCGCAACGTTGTGATAATCTGTACGTCCGATCATGGCTAGTCATTAGGGGGATATCAAGGTTAGCTAGAGGTTGCGTCGGGAAATCGAAAGCTCACTGACAATGCATCGCGTGCCCCATTTCGTGAAACAAAGTTTCGACTTCATGCCAGCCGAGGAGACTCGGCGAACCATCCGTGGGTAGAGCGAAATCACACATGAGAACGACAACCGGCAACTGGTGGAGCCCATCCCGGCCTCGTAGCCTCATACCATCCACAGCTAGTGGAGGAAGGCCTTCGGCTTCACGTTCAGCCAGTTCAGCGTCATTCATCCTTCGCGAACATCGCACAGTATAGTGTGCTGCGCCCCCCGGCTTGCCCTCCCGAGTAAACAGGTCCATATAGATCCAGCCTACGACGCCTTCCGATTCATCAACGACAGCAAGTTTCCGCACACACGGACTCCAGCCTTCTCCCGGTTGAACGCCGTCCGCCCGAAGGGACATTCCATATATATGGTGGAAGAGCCTAGATAAACCTTGGATCACCGTCCCCACAGAGAAGAAGGGGTGTACTGGAGGAATGGGGACCAAGCTTTGCGTCGTATACTGATGTACATAGTAATCGCGATCCCAAGCGAAGATTTCAGGGAGCTGGTCGGATGTTCGGTCCCGTTGTTTGAGAGTAGAGAGCTTTTTGAGCTCGCTGTCCACTAATGGTCTGTGGTGAGATGCAAGGGACCGAAGAAATCCCTTGACGCTGTCTATGCCAATAGTGTGAGGGGTACGGCATAACGAAACCGTAAGACTGCTTACCATGATCTTTGGCCATCTTCTCCCCTAGTGACATTGCTGCATAACTCTCAGAACCAACAAGTCTCGCCAAATCTGATCGACTCTTTAGCAAGGCTTCTAGGGTATCCACATATCGAGGGACAACTGCATTTGTTGCGGTAAAAACTTCACGACGAACGCCTTCATTTGTGGCATGACGAAGGATCATGCGAGCCTCCCACGAATTTGGGGTGACCCAGACCTCTCCTCGTCGGTTAGCCTCGGAAGACAGGCTGCGCAACGCGTTAAGAGGGACACCCTCAAGTTCCTGTATCCGGACCTTTACGTCTGGGCGCGGAACACCAGCCTCTGTAAGAAATTGGCGTCCGAGAGTGAGGATTTGATCGGAAATGGTGACGAACTGCCGTCGCTGCTCTTCCGGCAGGTGTATCCCAGACTTTTCAAAGTCTCGAATAAACAGTAACGCAACTTGTTTTTCCTCCGACGAAAGCCGCGCAACAGCGTCAGGATCTTTCGTTAGTCGCACGAGTGACTTCACATGAAACCTATCGCATCAATTTTGCAAGGGCAATGCAACAGGAAGATCATACGGAACCTTGTAAAGTCCAACATGTGTGTTAAGCTCGTTCATCCATGAGCACAATGATTCATACGCGTCATTCGCAGCCGCTACCCAACGTGGGTCGGGGTGCGAGTTCCGGACAAATTCAGCCGTGTCAATAACACTGCAGAGCGCATCGCTAAGACGGTCGACTAAGCCAACTAGAGTGCTGAGGTTCTCCGAATCACCGGATCTAGATTCGCTGTAGCTAGCTATTCGGTCGACGAGGCGCTTCGTATATTTTTGAGTACGTTGAGCAAGCAAGATAAAATCAGAGGGTTGTGATAGGTCGGGATTTCCAAAAAGACCAGCCGGCCTAGAGGCCTGACCCCATGACTCTCGGGAAGGCTTATCGAATAGGCTCGGAAGCTGGGCGTCGTCGGCTCCGTAGTTGGTGGGTGATGTGACTCTGGAATGCCCAGAAGACGCGAGAGCCGCGGATGACAAGCTGGATACACTTGAGGTAGATTGAGTATAAGTCCTGAAGCCCACAGCTGTAGCCCCAGATTTTTTACGCAGTGCCCGCCCAAGACTTTGAAGCATAGTCTGGTTCCTAGAAGGAGACAAACCGATATTTGAAGTTCGAGTGAATGAAGTTACAACTTAACATACTGCCAAGCTTCAATTCATCACGTGATCAACCGCCAGCCCATTGCAATAACTTATTAATGCATTTCTAAAATGCGAAATAGCATACACGCTCCTAAAACCCCACTGTCCTTTCCAACACATAAATAAGAGAACCAAACATGTAAAAGACCAAAAACTGCGCCCATCTATCCTCAAGGCGACTTGTTTTGAGAAAGCTCATACGTAGAAGTTGACTCCGGGGTAGTTTTACTAAAAGTATAAATTAGCTTCGCTGGCTTTTGCACAATAGACGGACAACGAACCTCTTGCGCCTGAACCACCGCGTCTTCTTGACTTCGTAGGTGGTCCCATCCATCCGTAGACCCTTACGGTTAGGCAAATAGTTGGAAGGATGAACCAAGTTGAGCACGGTTGTAGCAACCTTGAAATAACTGCGGTTAGCTTAGCTCAGGAGGTGCCTTTAACTCAACTCACAATAATCAGTAACGAATCAAAGACATAGAAGAGCCATTCATGCGTGATAGCATAACCTTGCTGCTCCTCAAAATCGAAATTGATGGTAGTGAACTCTGCAAATTGAATCTTCTTGTTAGCATAACGCCAGGAGACCGAGCACGGATCTTACGTACCAACGGTTCGATATATGCTACGAACGATGATCAGGATAGCACTGATGTAGAACGCCCAAATAAGAGGCCGAATCGTGTTCATACGGTCCCCCAGGCCACGCCGAGTTTTAACGTCGAAAGTCACGACAATGAACATGAAAACACCAAACGAGATTACTTGAAGAACCAGCCCCACGATGAGGATGGTGCGACCGAGCTTGATTGTGTCGAAACTACCATTGCCGCTCTACGCAAACTACAATGTGAGCAAATAAAACAATATATGCAGACGTTTACACTCACAAGCATAGAGCCGCCCGTGGCCTGGGTGAGAATAGCAACGACGTCTGCACCAACAAACAACTTGGTGATCAGACCATGACCAACAAGCCCGTGCTCGGAGCCAACGAAGGCCATAATGCGACCAAAGATCATATAGTCTGCACAACATGCTTCAGCGTTCATGAAAAGTGAGGTATACCGTCAGGGCCACGCACCGTTAGCAGCGAGGAATGCCGGTGCGACAATGATAAAAGTCTCAGAAATAATCAAAGGCCAGAGTATGTCCGTCTTCTTGATCGCAATAATTCTGTCGGGAAAGGAATTTATTTTTAGCAACCCAACACTCCATTGATACAACGAAGAAACCAACCTGAATATATATCCCAATGTCTCCATAGTTGTCGCAACCAACAGAGGGATAAGATACCTGCATCCTCCCCGGATAGCTTGGAAGAGATGCAGACCAAGCGTTAGACCAAAGAGTGCAGCAAAAAGTGCTGCCGCCGGAACGTTTGCATCGTAGTTGTAGTTCCCGTCGTCGTGAGCTAGGCCACAAAGAAACACTGAGTATATTGTCCGGAATACTCTCAATGTGCGAGTAACTCACCCATTTTGACGTGGAGAAGAAAGTCGTATCCTGCCGTCCCACTTGCGTCAGCTCCGGTCTATAAATCCATGAAACTCCAGGCCGCAGTCCCGTTCGACCTTCGGTGATCCTACGTCGAAATAGGATCACTCAATAGAGTTGCACCGCCCCTGCCTATCTGCACAACTGCGGCTTGGCAACGTGAACCATGGAAAGCAAGGGGACCGCATACACCTCGGCGATCTACTCATGCGACTCGGCTGCGGCGCGTTGTCTGCGTTGAAAAAGGGGACGCGCAGCCTTTGGCACAGCTTTCAGAGCGGTTAGACGGGGCATGTGCGGGGCCCGCGTCATTAGTGCTATCCAACGTTGGTGGACTTGCGAGTTCATGCCGCGCGGGGAGGCTTGGGGCCGATCAAGGTACAAGAGTGACTGGCACAACCGAATCAGATTCTAGAAACAAGCGCAATAAGATCTTCGCCGTGAGCGGAACAAAGCTTGAAACGTTCAATACAGTTCTAGGTCCTCGGCTGCCGTTATTGCCAAGTAGGCAACAACTAACGGGACCTGGATGGTGGCGTTCGGCGTCATTCCAGTTCGGAGTGGCCACCCAGTAGTCACGTGACTCATTGTCGCGTAAACAGTCCTAAATCAAGTGGCTATGAACTTTGTTCTCTACTGCTGACTGGGACAATGGCGCCAACCCGGACTGTCAAACCCCGAGCATCCACGAAAACGCAAGCGAAAGCGGCTCCCAAGAAGCACCCGAAAGATGTACTAGTCGACGCAGCGAACAAGGTACGATCAGCACTACAACTTGTGGTTGAATGTAACTAATACTTATCCAACTTTGTAGAAGTCGGCTGCGACTCTTCAAGAATTCTTGGAGGAGTATTTAGGCTCCCCACCTGGAGTATCATCGGAAAAAGATGATCAAGAGTGAGTTAGATTATTAGTTTACTTCGGGGGAGTATTGTCTGACGGCGTGGTCATCTAGTTCTCGAGTGTGGACGGTCTATGATGGAGCAGAACTTAAGAATACCACCACTCAAAAGGAGCAAATATGGAATCTCTTCGATCATAACATGCGCGATATGTGAGCACACCACCTCGTCTTCCTGTTCGTGCCCCACTGACCGTGTTGTTAGATACAAAGAAGCAAACGACCCATATTTAACATGGGGTCCAGCTAAAAAGAAAAATGAACTCTTCAACAAGAAGTCCCGTTTTATTCTGCTCGAGAAAGAAGGAGCAGACGACTCGGAATCTGAGCTAGAGGCGTTCTGTATGTTTCGGTTTGAGAGCGAGGATAACGACAAGGGGATCAAGGAGTTCCTTATTTATATGTGAGTTTATCATACTACCGTTTTACGACCCTACTGATAGTAGGTTAGTTATGAGATGCAGGTCGCCGAATCCCAACGAGGCACTGGAATATGTCGCCGTATTTTCACCGCGGTGGAGAAACTAGGTGCAAAGTACAAGGCTGACCATGTTATGCTCACTTGTTTTAGATGTAAGATATGCGTCTCACTTTACTCGCTGTGTTGTCGACTCACTTTGAATACAGGCAATCCCGAGGCTGTATCGGCTTATAGGAAGCTTGGGTGAGTCAATCTGCTTTGCGACGAGAGGCGTGGGGTACTCATTACTTCCATAGGTACGAAGAACACGTTGATACCAACGACACCGCTTTCGTGTTCTTCAAGACAGTCTCGTAGTCCATATCGGTGTTTAACTTATAATATAACCAACGTTTTGTCCGGGGTCTATAATAGGTTTATTAAATCACAACTATACTAGCAAGCAATTGCCAAGGCAACTGTCACAGTTTGGGAAGGACGAACGATAATAGAAGAGTCACAATACAGAAACACGTCGGCAGCAACGCCTAGTGCTCAAGGGGGAGGATCGGATACAAGAAGCAAACGAGTTGTGAGGTAAAGGATGAGGTAGAAATAAGAAGGAACGACGACATTGAACCGACCACGATCGTCGCTGGGTCCTGACAAATAGCAAAACGGTACGAATCGTGGCACGGGTGTTGACGTAAGGACTGTGACGATGACGATGAAAGCGCCAAACTCGTCGGCAGTGGTGGTTTATTGTATCTACATAGCATAACAATGTCCGTAAGAACAAACAATCCATCACTAGGACAAGTCGGCATGAGGCAGACGTACAAAACAAAGGGGGGCATATTGAAGAATGGCGGCGTCGTACTGATTTACGAAGCGTCCTCGCAGTGGCATCCGTTGCGGGAGCGCTCGCTCTTGATCCAGCCGCGGCCGCATCGGTCGCACCACTCGCGGTCAACTTGGCTCGGGCTGCTGCCGATCGACGACCCGGCGCTGGAGCGCTTCGAAGACACAGCCGGAGCGTTATTGTCATGCTCGGCGTCTTGATGGATTGAAACGAGATGGCGACCCAAGTCGTGCTTGCGAGAGAAGGAGCGCCCACAGCCGGCGTGGTGGCACACATGGGGCTTGGTCCTGTTGGGATCGTGGGTTGCCATGTGGGTCTTGAGGTTGAACTGCCGAGCGAAGGCTATGTATTTGATTATTAGTGGTGGCTACCGAGAACGTGGCGGGTAGACTTACAACGCGGGCACTGGGGGCAAGCGTACTTGCGACGGGGGTCGTTTTGCTCCGGAGACTCGTTACCCGAGCCGGCGTGATCGTAGGAGTGATCAGCCGGGACGTACGGGTGGGCCTGGGCACGAGCTTGGAGGTGCTGGGATGGCACGTCACGGTGGACGAGACCGGAGTGGGTGCGGCGACCGTAGTTCGACGACGCCTGGGGCTGGATGTAATAGCCGTTGGCGCTGATGTTTTCAAAGCCGGTGGGGACATCGAAGAGCGAGTTCGAGGACGAGTGTCCATAAGAGGAAGAATTATCCGAGATTTCACCGGAGGGGGAACGAGATTGGCGCTGAGGTGAGGGCATGTGGAATGTGTTGAGTGCGTCAAGGTTGATATCGAGCTCCGAGGGGAAGAGTCCGTGCTCAGAGACGGCACCACCGTAGGCAGAGAGGGACTCGTTGTAGAGAGACTCGAGACCGTGGTTCGAAAACTCGTTGTAGTAACTCAACGAATCACTAGAGGCAGTGATGGCGGATCCTGGACCACAGTGGGGGGAGCGATGGGCCAAGAAAGCGTTGACGTTTCCGAGGCTGTCGTCTGGGAGTACGAGGGACGAGAGTAGGCTGTCGTCGATGCCGAGATCGTCGAGTTCCCGTTCGAATGCGTCTGGGTGGGGGGCGAGGAGAGAGTCGATGCCGGCAATACCGTTGGTGCTTGAGAAGAGCCAATCGAGGTCAGAGGACTTTGAGTTGACCGACGGGTCAGGCGGGATCACAGCGAAGTTAGATAGCGAAGACATGGCAGGCGAGGTGGTTTAAAGCTGGCGAGGACCTGTCGAAAAAAAAGGTGAGCGCGTGGTTCGTGGCTGCGGCTCGGGGGAGCAGAGTGTATACTGCGCAGCGAGTGTATGAGAGAGCTGAAGACCTACTTGACCGACTGTGGGCGCAGGAGTTTACGAGTCAGAGGAGGTGATGGGAGAGAACACGTAGCGGACAAGGGACGGCGCCCAATCAATGCCCCGGCCCCCGGTCACCCCCGCATGATGGCCCGTGCGTGGCCCCACGGCACAGCCCGTCCCAAACTACATGCACTAAATCCCATGCTCGCCTAGATATATTTGTACAAGTCTCAATGCATTTCAGGATTTCTTGTATCTACAACGGCGACGCTGCCTTATCGAGTCCCAACCGTAGGAAATGCACGGTTTGCCAGCCACCCCAACGGTGTTTGGAGACCGCGCAGCCCACCTCCGCGCGGGCCGCCCACAGTACCTCCCCCTATCGCGGCCAATGGGTTGTCCGCCGCGTACGACGCCTTTTGGGCCTTCTGACGTTCTTGCACTGCACAGACAAGCAGAAACGTCGTTAGCACTCGCGTCTGAAACATAACACCACCCGTAAAGAATAGACAAGCTGTGTTCTCCGGAAAGGCCGACCGAGATATTCGGCAGTCGCCCTCGTAATCCACAATCCACGCAGAGCATGATGAGTTCAGATTACAATGAACCCAGTCAGGCCAAGATCATCAGGCGTCAAACGAGGACCATGTGCATATCCGCAGCTGAAGAGCCCATAAAGTTAATGATTGGAACTGCGGTCACAGATCGCGTCATGCACGTCTCTCGTCTTTGTAAGTTTCCTTGGACGATCCACTCTAAATCCGAGCATACGAGCATGAACGAAGATCGACCGCAGCCCACCGAGCGCGATGCGCGCCGATCCTCCACTGGTGGCACTGCGGTGGCACTGCGCCCGCAAGCTACACCCTACTTGCCGCCGGTGATGAGTACACCAACCCCGGAGCGGATCGACATAATGCCAAGTCGTGCGAGGTGCCAGAGGTCGCAGCACGAAGCGCCTGGTGCGGGTCAGAATAATAAGAGCCCGCAGCTAGCCCGAGCAAGCCTTTGCTTGGGGGCACTCGGGCGCAGCAGTGACCGTGCAGCGCAGCATACACCATGCGCAACTGGTGCACAGTTCCGTTTGATCGTACGCTCCGAACAACCCAGATGATGTCCAAGAAGAAAGGGGGAAACGGGCGTGTAGCCACTCACCACCTCTTGCGATCTCGTCGACACTCGTCTCAAGCACCAAACCAGCCTGGATGAGCTCCGCGAGGATGTGGTGGACCTGAACGACGAGGATAATTCGTTGGTATTTAGGTGGTCAGTAACCGAACAGTATGTGATATATCCCAACACACCTCGTCAAAATGGAACACCAAGTCCAGCTCACAAACGTTCTCGAACGCCCTATCCAGAGACTCGACAAAGACCTACCAAAACAAGATGTCATTACACCCGCTAACATCGGACCACGACAACTGTAACTGCGCCCAGCCCGTTCCCGCCCCGCACGCAAACTCACCTGGATCAGGTCAAGAACCCCAAGTTCACTCTCCGCACCGTCGACCACGAACACGAAATAGAGTGTAGCATACAACCTGTATACTACCCTTGCACGTTCCAGCTCCCGTTCTTCCCCCTCCCACTCCCAGCCCCCTCCCCCGGCATGCAACTCTCCGGTCCTCGCGTTTCCCGAATCAGTCAAGAGTCCAGGCGCATCCAAGAAATTGCAAAGTCCAGCTGGACGACTTGAAACGAGGTCAAAGATACGTCTGGGTAAAGTCGCCCTGGTGCTGGCAGGCGTAGAAGTATAAAACTTGGCCAGACGCGGTGTACCGTGTGTATTAACTGCGGTCTGCGGGTTAGACTCTGCAGCTCATGGTCACAAGCCACAAGCGGTGCACGCACAAATGAGAACTGCGTGTATCATCGTAGTCGAGCGAGCATGAGCGAGAATCTGTAATTCGAAGTATGTGGGCAGTGCTCAATCACCGACCAGCTGTTGTCCGCTTCCACGGATAGGGCGGTTAACTGATTTATACAAAATGGTATTCGTCTAAAGATAGTTCGCGAAAAGAAGTAAATGTTCACAGAAAGGGATACACGATCAAGTCCATGAGTCCATAGGAAAGCAGTGTCAGAGGTCAACAGCACTAGTCAGCCCAAAATATTGTTACTAGCCCCTATAAATCTAATTCGTCGTTGTCGTAGTAGTGATTCCAGTTCTATGGTAAACAGCATGAGAACGCATGGAAGGCATCAATTAGTTGCAATGCCACGTACCCTTGACACCGGTTGTTCCAACTAGCTGGAATACATGACAAGTACCGACACCACTGGCAGGCTATTCCACAAGGTTGCTGGGGTAAGTAGTGTACCACGCCCCAACGAAACATGAACATACCAGCATAGGGGTCGCTAGTGTAGAAATTGCGAATCAAGACGACGAACAATACCACAGCAACCGGGATCATTGCGAGGCGGCAAATCCACATGATTATCTTGTGCCGTTTGGTCATCGAGATCACAGGGTAAAGCACGATCGCGGTGAGAAGGCCCATCAGAAACCCGCCGAGATGAGCAAAGTTATCGACCCCTGCACATAGATGTTCAAGCTTAAATGTAAGGAAGAAACACAATGCAACCGACCAGGAACGAATCCGAGCGCCACTCCAATAATGAGGTCGATTATTAACATCACCAACTAAAGGAATTATCAGAATGCGACGGAGTGCGGGGAAATAAGGACGAACCTTTCTCCAAGGTTTGTACTCCAGTTTCCAGTGAGCGAGCAAGTCCACCCACATGACGGCAACGGTCCCAAAAATGGCACCTGACGCACCGACACTCGGCACACCAACCAATGCAAAGTTGCCGCCCAACACGTTGCCGAAGATGCCTGCGCTAAAATACAAGATGAGGAACGCGCCGGACCCCATTTCACGTTCAACCTGCACACACGTAAAATCAGTGAGACGTGCCGTGCCAAGGCGAAAACTCTACTCACCTGAGCGGAAAGCAAGAGTTGCGCAAACATGTTCAAAGCAAAGTGTATGATGCCGGCATGAAGGAATATAGGCGTGATGAACCTAACCTCAAAGTGAGTCAAGCTGAGGGCACATGTGGTAGTTAGGGACGAACCTGAACCACTGGTTGGGATTCTGGTCTTTGAAACCACCAAAGCCGCATAGTGTCTCGATAGTGCATAGCTCGGTTGCAGGGTTTGCGGTATTGTTCATGCCTGAGCGCACGATCAATATTAAAGAGTCACACTTGAGAAGTTTGAAAACGACTTACATCCGAGCTGGAGGGTGAGCGGCACGTCGGCAACGATCTTCATGCATGGCACGAACCGTCCTCCAAAGTTGATGAGACCAGACGTGGATGGACCGAGCATGGGGTTGACATAAGGCTAATATAGTTTGTTCAGATTAATCGATATCTTATCATTACCAACTTCGGTTCAACTCACCTTCAATGAAATTGGCGAGCCTTGCTCTTGATTATTTCGTACTAGCTCATATATCATGACACCAAGCATGGCCGTTGAAAGAATCCAAACAATGAACGGATACCGCTGGCGCCCCGCGCCCGCTCGCTTTTGCTGAATCCTCTGTTCGAGGGGGTATCGTGCTGCCGCAATAATACGTAAGAACGTGATCGACAACTCAGGGCAAACTGTAATATACCATCGTCTTTGCCAAGCAGCCGGGCCATGGCAGACTGCTTAGCGTTGTCGGGATGATCAGGCGAGGGGGTGACAGGCTCCGCATATTCTATAAACACGTCGCGTTAGGAGAGTCTGAAGATTCAACAAGAACGACTTACCCAGGTCGCTCATTCTATGAGCGCTCCGACCAGCTGGTGTTGCGGCGTTCTCAACCAACGAAGCGTCGTCCTTGAATTGATCAGCAGGAGTCGAGCGAGGGGAGCGGTAGAGATTGTAGTTCTCGTCTATGTAAGTCATGGCGTCTAGGTTCGACGCGACGCTGCGCCTCTTGGAATATGGATC
>JANWGL010006868.1:0-13492 GCA_025200755.1 Ceratobasidium sp. C01 | reverse complement strand
CCCCTCTCGACTCCTTCCATTGCTCCGATGGAAACTTCTTCGCTCCAACCGTCATAGCAGACGTCCGCACCGAGGACGAGCTCTGGCAAGAAGAAGTCTTCGGTCCCGTTGTGGCGCTCACTAAGTTCAGCGGCGGGGAGGGCGAGGCCGTGCGTTTGGCGAATGCGTCCAAGTACGGGCTTGGCGCCGGGATCTGGACGAAGGATGTGGGCCGGGCCATAAGGGTTTCGGCGGGGATCGAGGCGGGATTGGTGTGGGTGAATGCGCATCATCGAAACGACCCGAGTTCACCTTGGTAAATTCTTCACTTCTTGAGTGATGATATTGGTGCTGATTGTGTTTCTAGGGGTGGGATGAAGGAAAGCGGGATCGGACGGGAGAATGGAGTAGAGGCGTTTGAGAGCTGTGAGTAGGAACGCACTCTTTACTCGGCGTGTGACTGAACGGAGTGACGTTTAGACACACAAAGCAAGTCGACGATTATTAACACATCGACTGTGGAGGATATGCGTGAGCGGGATGACTGGTTTGCGGATACCGATGGCGAAAAGCGGTATGGTTGATCGTGGCCCGCCTTCAGGATTGATATTGTATACTCGAAGTTGAATATGAGAACCTTTTTCTGGTTGATTGACTCGCTATATGCGCATACATTTCCGCGGGATCTCGAAAAATCGGTATCGCAGTTTAACCCAGTATTTCGGTCTACGCCAGCCCCCACCCCGGCAACCGGTAGACGGCCCTCCTGAGATGTTGGCCGTAGGTAATAATTACCTATATATCTATCCTTCTAATACAATTATGGGCCTAATATATGTATATGTATCCGCCTATTGTCCGGTTCCGTTATTGAGCAGCGCCTGGACGAGGTCACGTAAAGTTCGACGTTCGCCATGAGTTAAATACCTATGACGCTCGAGTAACTGGAGCCTACAGTTTTACCGAGAGGCGATGTTTAAATACAGCTAAGGTACGACATGAAAAATGAAATATAAAAAGTTGCCCAAAACGCCATTACTATGAATGTAGCTAACCCAAGAGATTCACATCTGATATCACAACGATTGACATTAATGAACTCTAACACAGCCAATAGCGCAATTTAGGCTGTTCAATAGTTGGCCCACACTAAGGAGGCTAATGCTAGGATATAAAGCATCTGCGAACCATGAACGTGGATCGCAACCGCCTTGTTGGGCACTAAGAGCTCCGGTGTGGCATTCCACATTGGCCAAGGTTGATCGCAAGGCACATCTAGTCGTTGGAAAATAGGGACTTGGCCAGTATTTCGAAAGTAGACGGTGCGAGGAACTTTAATACTATGGTGTCGTTAGACCCGCTGACTCGCGCTCGGTAAACAGACGGACTCCACCTTGTTCCATTATTGTATTCCATGAGCATGTTGCCGGATGGCCCGGCGAAATTTACGATTCCAACGAGCGCCGACTGCAGAAAATTAGATGAGTTCTCAGACTCTTGAGAAAGTGGTGAGCTTCACCTGCATCCCTGGCCCAATAGTATATGTAACAGTCTGCGACAGAGTAGTTGACGCTGAACCCCCAACTGTTGTCGTTACGGTGAGTGAATTGGTTGGTATGCCAAACTCGCCACCAGTTTGCACGCTCCAATTATCTGTGATGGTCGTAGAGCCTTCGAGCGTCTGTGTGACGGGACTTTTACTTGCACAGTTAGCAAACGGGTTTCCTATAAGCGCTCGTTGTGGGTAGGTGCCAACGCTTCCCTGAGCAAACGTGAGTGCCACGCTACGTAAACCTCATTAGACACTTACTACGGGCATAAAGTTACAAGAGGCTGGGCCACCACTGACTCAATCCTGGAGGATCGATTGCCGAGTGGGCTTGGGGTTGGCGGCACGGATCTCTAGAGTTTTCCTTCCCAAGCAATCGGTAGTGGCAGAGCTTTTGACTCTGTATCGGGGCGTCTCCACGGTCTGGTGCGCCGCGTCTTGTAGCATTAAGCTTGAATGCAATAGGCCAGAGTCATATTGCATGCTCCAAACAACTGTTCCAGGGAGCGCTGACTCGTGATGCAGGACCATTTTCTCCTCGGATTTTGACCATAACCACAGTTGATAAGGCGGAATACCCCCTCCATACCCGACAGCCAACTCCGCGCATTGAGATATCGAAACTTGGTCTATGTCTACTAGCCTCAAGAAAACAGCTTGACCGTTGACCAATACGGTCCGGAAAAATATCAAGATAAAAACCGTGTTTATCAACATAGTTACGAAGAAGTTGGGTTGAATGGAGGGAGTAAAATTTTACGAGGGGGGAAGGCTATTATTAGGTTGACTTTCGAACATCTTTCTGGCACTGATCGTGTGCATTATACCTCAAGGTTGCCTCGCAAATACTGAACCGGATCAACGTGGCCTTTTTGAAACAGATACGGAGCATTGCCCATACATCCACCTTAAACGGATTTCGATAACCTAGCGTAGCGCTAATCAAAAGTGCTGGGAGCATCGGAAATTTCAGCGGGTTCCTTGTCCCATCAAGCCGAGCAAGCGCCGCACGCAGATAGGCCACCGCAGAACTCGCACTTACCAAACGCTAAGAGACTGTTTGTGATATCGCAGCGCCAGAAGTTTCCCGCGATGACACGCGCCTGTGACCTGCTTGCAGGAAAGATCAAGGTTGGGGAAAGCGTTGCAAGCACGCACCAGGGACTAGAGACCGCCGGATGTGCGATGTAGCGCCTCCCTGGCCATGCCTCTGCCGAGTCAGTAAACAATCGAACTGTGCCGCAGCCTCAAGGCAGAGCCCAGATACCTGGCTACCGTAAATATCGTGGTTCTGTAGTAATTTAGGAAATAGCGGTGCTCACTTTGGAGGCATCGGGCTGGTGGTTTGTAGGTTGTATTATCAACGCATTTTGGCCACGCAGTCCCTGATAGCGCTTTCTGAGAATTTTAAACACTATATAAACACTATTTTGCTGCCGATGAAGACAAAAGTGAGGCGGTAAGCGCGCACCCTGACCTCGAAACCCGATAAAGCCTGCCGTCAACCACGGGTTGACGCCTAGCTCCGACGGCGGTGCATCGCCCATCAACACGCTTTCATCGCCATTTCCTTTGAATACTTAGTTCAAATCAATCCCCATTATGAATTACCAAGGAGCAGCCACTTACCCACTCAACAAACTCGCATCCCCTGCACTTGTGCGTTGACACATGCGGGGCAAACAGACCAAAGGAATCCAATGTAACACAAAAACTGGTACAAGTGGAATATACCATCTGGATTTCGCCTATTCTATTCAGTCCATCTCAACATTAGGAGTTTGCAGAGCGTGGGTAAACACTTAATAACATTTGCGATAGTGTGCTTGCAGCTTTCAAGTCATACTAGAACACAGCAGAAAGAAATGCTCAATCTTCTGGGGGAAACAACTGTGTGATACCTCCGAGCGTACATATACAATTCTATTTGGTTTTTACGCCCGTACCAGCTCTCTCGGCCGCCTTATGAGACAATTGGGATTAGGAAGCTTGCCTGGATCATCGGGTTTGGTAACGTAGACCGCATTTTTAGGCTACATTATAATGCGCTACCCTAGAGTAATACAAAGCGAGAATCACACTGAGAGAGAACTTCAGACATGAAAAGGACAGACACAGACAAAGGGAGAGGCAGTTAGGTGGTGATTATTGTGGAGGTAGACAAAAAGAGCGCCTCGAAGTGCGAGTTACATTCGAAACGGTGAAAAAGTATTTGTGCTAATCACATGTAATCAAAATACCCGCCTTACGAACTGAGCCTTTCTAGCTGTTGTCTTCCTCGCGCCGCGATAAGTATTGGCGGATATCACTTAATTTAGAAGCCTGTTTGAGACTTATCAGTAGTGAACCAGCATGAAAAATACCAACGCCAGGGCGAAAAGCTTTAGTTCACGGAAGCTGTGAGTCCTAGCCGTTCCGTTTGGAACTGCTAGCTCTCTAGTTGCGTTTAAACTAGGCCAAGGCTGATCACAGGGCACATCTAATCGTTGGAAGATTGGGGGCTCGCCGGTGTTACGGAAGTATACGGTGTTAGGGATATTGGCACTACCAAAAGATTAGCCCCGTCGGTTACGTCCAGTAAGCAGGCGTACCTGGTTCCATTGTAGTATTTCACCAGCATGTTTCCCGATGTCCCGTTGAAGTTTACGATCCCGATAATAGCCGACTAGTATCATGTCAAATAAGCACTTAAAAACAATATGAAAATTAATCAAACTGTACCTGCATCCCACCATCGATCTCATAGGAGATACTTTGTTTCAGGGTAATCGACTGTGAATGGCCTATTGTCGTCGTCGCGGAGATCGAGTTGGAAGGTAAACCAAATGTGCCACCACTAGCTACACTCCAATTATCGGTGATGGTCGTGGAACCTTCGAGAGTTTGTGTGACGGATTTGTTGCTCGCACAGTTGGCAAACGGGTTTCCAACTAGTGCTCGTTGTGGATAGATACCGGCCCCTATCTAGTAGGCAAACATCGATAATACATTACGTGATGTCATTTACGCACTTACCAAGGGCGTAAAAGTGCAGGATGCTGGGCCGCCGCTAACGCAGTCCGCCAGGGATGTTTGTGTATAAGCATCGGGACTAGCATCAGGTTCACCATTGGGGTCGGCATCGGGACCAGCAACGCGGAGCTCCGGGACGTTTGCTTCAAAACAGTCAGTGTTTTCGGAGGGTTGAACCATATATCGATCTGTTTCTATGTATGTTCCCGTTGTATCCTGTACAATTAAACTCGGGAATAATTGATTGGCCTCGTATTGCATGCTCCAAATGAGTGTCGCAGGGGCTGGTAATTGCTGACGCTCGATCAGCCTTTCTTCGTCTATTGACCATAGCCAAATTCGATAAGGAGGTATACCTCCCCCGTACTCGACCTTCAACTCGTCGCATTGAGATACTGTAGAAGGATCTACGTCTACTAGCCTCACGAAAAGTTCTTGGCTATTGACCGATATAATCCAAGCAAGCGTCAAGAGAAAGATTGCGCCCAGAGACATAGTTGTACAGAAGTCAGGCCAAGAAAGTGTGCGGGTATTTTGGGACGACCATTGGATTGACTTTTGAATGGCTCCTGGCGCCGATCGCGTCCTGTGCGTTGGCATAGCCTTGAGAAGAGCGGACCTGACCAGTGCGTCTAGTTTGAAACTAAAACGACGCCACGCCACAAGCTAGCTTCTTATCTGCCATCCAGTTTGAGTACTCGAAGCTCCTATCTCCAGTTGTCTCAAGCTTAACAGAGTCTATGTCAGATATGTGTCCTCGTCGAAAATCCAATCCTTGAAATTTAAGGAGTTATTTATGGTGTATTGAGGTCTGGAGCTTTGATTCTAGTCCAAGATATTGTGTGGTAGCACGCGCGGATAACTCGTCGATACTTACCAGGGGAAAAGCACCTGGGAGTACGTGATTGGCGTGGATCAGAAATTGGGCGCTACTTTGTATCTGATGCAGTGATCCCTCAGCTCTGCTTTCAAGCAGAGGCTGTCTTCCGCTCAACATAGCAGTGCCAATGTATTGGTCGACCAAACACTTTCTCCGCTTGGGAGTCATCAACCGACTGAGTGGCATTGTCGTGTGCGACTGATTTGCCCGGCCTTCATGTGACATCTTCCAAGTTAGCCGGGAAATAAGGCACAACTCGCCTCGAGTAGTGCGTGCAGGCGTACGCGTGGGGGCGTGCACTTCATGGCTGTGTCTGGAACCGAAGGGGCAAATTTTATACCCTGTCTCCCACTCCTACCAGCGGCGCTTGTTATCTTGGCATAGGGTGTCATAGAGGCCATAATATTTCTGTACCAGGGGCGATTTTTTTACTATATGCGCGCATACAGTTAGCCAATAGACTGATCAAATAGAATCTCGATCTGAATGCGTTGGCCGATATCTTATATAGTAGTAGGTACATAATTATATAGAAAATATTAGAATATAGAGTAGCATATAGGCTACATAATGTATGTATGATAACCTAATTCCGATCACAATCGGTGGAGTTGTGCATGAAATAAGTGCGAGGATTCATTTGACCGGTTTTGTGGTCAAGGTACCAATCTAACATCTTTGCCTTGATACTCCTGGCTACATGCCTTCCCTTCGGCTCTTTCGCTTTTGATTCCCTCGATTCTCGCGCACTCGGCCTTGACTTCCCGCTCGGACGATAGCAATATCCGAGCAGAGCTGGAAAATATGTACATAAATATCCGCGCGTATTACCGCGCTTCCCCAGTAGGGCAATCCGTACAGATGAGACCGCGTCAAGTGATATATACGACATGGGGCGAACAATTTCAGGACACTCAGATAGGTGGGTGGGGGTGCGATCTTTATTAAGAATTGAAGTCTGATTACAGGCAACAGAGCCACAAAAATTGAAACACAAAAAATGGTATATGATGTCACCATCAGGGCTACCGTCAAATCGGACAGTTCGAAATCCAAACCAAAGTGATTCACATATCAAAGTAACCCCAATAGAGGTGCACTGCTGAGGGTACAGTTGGGACTTTCAATAATTGACCAGCATTAAAAGGATCAATGCTAGGATATAAAGCATTTGCGAACAGCGACTGCGAATGGTGACCGTCTCATTTGGCACCAAGAGTTGCGACGTAGCGTTCAACATCGGCCAAGGTTCATCACAGGGCACGTCCAGCCGTTGGTAGATAGGGGCTTGACCGGTGTTCCGGAAGTAAATAGCGTGAGGGACTATAGTACTGTCGAGACGTTAGGCTCGTCTATTGCACTCGGCAAATGAGTGTACCGTACCTAGACCCGTTATTGTATCTCATCAGCATATTCCCGGATGTCCCCTCAAAATTCACGATTCCAATGAGCGCCGACTAAGGGGTCCGAAGTAAGTATCCACAGCTAGCTAAAAACACTGCGAATTACCTGCATCCCAGGTCCAATATAAAGCGTGATACTTTGAGTCAGAGTGGTCGCCGCCGAACCCTGGATTGTCGTCGATACAGAGAGTGAGTTCAAAAGCACACCAAACGATTTACCAGTTTGCACGCCCCAATTGTCCGTGATGGTCGTCGAACCTTCGAGGGTCTTCTTGACATCTGCTTCACTGGCGCAGTTGGCAAACGGATTTCCTATGAGTACTTGTTGTGGGTACGTCCCAGCATTTTCCTAAAAGTCAAACGTAAAGGCTGCACTATGTGACTTTGATAATATACTTACCAAAGGTATAAAGTCACACGTGGCCGCGCCCCCGTTGAGACAGTCTCGAAGAATTGGTTGCTGGGTGGGCTTAGGAGTAGTAGCACGGATCTCCAGAGTCTTTGTTCCAGTGCAGCCGGAGTTGGCGAAACCCCCGATTCTGTATCGAGGTACTTCTACGCTCTGCTGTGTCGCATCTTGTAGCATTAAGCCTGAATGCAATAGGTCGGGGTTGTGCTGCACGCTCCAGGCTATGGTTCCAGGGAGCTCCGATCGATGACGGAGGACCATTTTATTCTCGATTCTTGACCATAGCCAGAGCTGATAGGGCGGGACACCTCCGCCATACTCGAATTTCAACTCTGCGCAACGAGAAACCGGAGTTGGGTCGTCCAATAACCTTAAGAAAAGAAGCTGGCCGCTGACCGACGCTATCCAAGAATGTACAAGGAGGACGATTGTACATATAGCCAGCATTTTCGGTGCTCGGAAGGGGGAGAGGATTGTAGGGGGAACGACCGTTGGTTCGACTCTGGAACAGCGTTTTTACACTGGCCGTGCACGTTATACCTCAGCACTACCTCGAGGACAGGGGACCCGATCAATTCGCCTTAATGGGAATGGACATAAAACATGGCCCGTACATTCGCCCCCAATGGTTCTAGGCATCCTATCAAGGCGCTAATCACTGACACTGGGTGCATCAGGACTTCCAGCTACCTGCTCGCTCCTTTCTATATCAAACCTAACAGCAGATTAGGTCGCTACAACAGCGGGTCTTATTCGTCGATGTGTAGGTCAATGGATGCGCCCACATTTACTGGATTGCTTATGCTGTCTCTACATTGGGGGTTTGGTTGCTGAGGCCAGTAGGTGATAATACATGCCGTTGACAGATGCGAGTCAGGGATCGAACAATGTTGGCATCCGATTTAACGACTCTCCCACCACGCTTTGTCCCATTCGGATACCGAATGGGGAAAGCCTCGGGCCCACTTGAGAGACATGGGACGCGTATTCTTGGTGCGTGTCAAACAGTCACTTCGCTTGGCATCAAGGCACTATTTGACAGGCCTAGGACCCGGCCCCCGTCGGAGCGCGACATGAGAGCGCTCATTTTGTGATCCCGCCTCCGAAGCGAGGGTGCCATTGCTTCCCTTCCCATGTTCTGACTCTGGTCAACAATCAACACCTTACCTCTCACACCCTTCAGACCCTCCCCCGTTGTGGGAAAAACAAAACTCTGCGGCTAGCGCTAGGTATAGAGTCGTACAGGACACTTGCAGGAGGCCGTGAGGTGTTTGCCAGTCATGGTCACGAATTACACACCTGGTTCGGCATGGGATTGAATGGAAAGATAGCGGAATCCGATCCAGTCGATAAGAATCCGTTCTCGGTTACAGCGAGTGGGCGAGAACGGGGCACGTAGCTTGCAAATATCAATGGAAAGAGGCAATGGGCTTGACGCGTTTCTTTGTTCGTGTCATTTTTAAATTTGATGTGGGACGTCAAAATGAACTACTGTTTTCTGGAGTGCAGTTCCTCTTACTATATACGCGCATATACTTACTATTTGTTCTACTAGTTAATCGGACTCTTACGCATCGCGGATTAATACGATTTGAAACGTACTAAACACTTGCCATCTGGTTCGTTTGCAAATTTTATTGGTATAAACGCGGTCTTGTCGAGCTGCTCGGTTCATCATAACGTTTTTTGCGTCCACACCTTCAACATGCACTAACAATCAAACTCGGTGGTTCAGGCATCGGGACGGCCGTCTTGCGCATATTATATATGTTGCCGGATAATGGAATATCTCCCAACCTACTATCGTGATCTCCAACCTTGCGATTGTCACTAAAACTTAGGTAAGTATCGCGGATCGTAAGTCTACTGCTCTTGCGAATGTAAGCGTTTCTAGGTCTGTGTAGCTTTCTATTGTCTTCGGACATATAACCAATGTCTAGAGGACCAAGATCCAACTAACTCTCATTTATATTATGTCTATCTCTGAATCACTGTCTTTGAATGCACGGAAGATATTGGGCGCGCGGTTATTCCATAGTCTGGGCTGTGAGATAGGAGTATTATCTGGTCCTATACTTATTTCTCCAACCTTAGATTCCTAATTCATTCCACAGTGCTGGTCTATTTTAATGCACCGTGTCCCCCACATCTTCGATAACGCACATGACTTGTTTGGGATGAGGGTTGTGGATCGTAACCCGTGAAGGACCACAAGTAGTACCTAACCATGTGTCGGCGTTACCAGGGCAGCATTGACACTTGGACGCACGTAACGTGGTCCTCTCACAGGCGCAACCATAACCACAGCGCTCGGAGCGCCTGATCAACGCGCGCAGTTATTCCGCGTTCCTCTCCTCTCGTCGTTCCTTCTACGCGCCAGCCAGGTTGAGTAACGCACGTGACCACCGTGGCTCAAATTGATAATTATTTCAAATTGGCCCCGCTCATCACAGGCCTACTCCGGCGTCGACAACCCACAGACGAACTCACCAATGGCGGAAGCCATGGAAAGATCTCGAAGTATTCTTAGCCCTGACTTGTGTTGGGTAGTCACTCGTATGGATTCGCTAGGATATCCACTGCTAGATATCGAGATGTGCACCGACATCCCGCAACCTTTAATCCAGGAAATCCTACGAAGGTATCCAGCGCCGATAAAGCTAATATATTCTCCTGCCATGATCGAACAGTCGCAAACTGTGGACAATGATTCGCAACATGTTTCCTACGACCACCCTGAACGAAGTGTCCTGCCGCCACTTCCGGCCCCAGCTCCTGCCTCAACGACACCCTCAGCCACCCTCAGCACCCCCATCACCCAGAATATCCGTCCGGCTGTTAGCCACCACAAATCTCACAAGTCTTTCGTCGTCCCTACGTCGTCCCCACCGGGCTTGGTAGTGCCCCCTACTGCGGCTCCGAAACTGACTCCGACCCAGCACCTGGTCGAGCCGAGTGGACTCAGCGATTTTCATTTTGAGGTATGTTTTGCATTCCTCTGATTCCTACTAGCTAATAAATCGGTTTCTTCAGTACCTTCGACATTATCTCAAAGTCGATCCAGCCGTTCCATTGGAGAAGCTCCGTCAAATCCTGTTGGATTTCAAGGTTTCGATCTCCCAATTTAGACTTTTTCGGACTCTCCGTTTGAATGGAATAGGGGTCCAAGCCGTGGGTATCGCCGCCCACACTAGAAGATTCGCGCTAACCCAATGGATAGGCTCAGAATCAAGCTCATCCACAATTTGACCAGGAAGCTCGGGCGAGGTTCAGCTTCGAAGTTGGTGCTTTCAATCCAGAGGAGCTTTTATTTATCAGCCAAATATCATATCGTTTCAGATACGGCTGGCTGGTCTTGGGGCGCGAAGAACCAGAGGGTCGTGTTCAAAAGTGCGTCAAAGAAATTACTTGGATGGATAAACTCACGATTTTGTCCCCACAGTTTCACGATATGTTTCTCCCTCTCTTACACGGGGATACTCGCGCTACGCTTATTAGAGGATCACCCGGTGACTGAGGCTGTCGAATGGCTCGCCAAGCACGCTCTCGGAAGCACAGAGTTATTCCAAGGACGAGGGCCAATGGTTATACTTAGTAATCGCTTGTCTGAGGCGAACGGGCAGACTTTTGACGGGAGTCGTTTACAGTAAGTAACAAGCCTAAATTTATTCTTCGGCGTCATTTACTGACTGCAAGAAACAGGGGAAGGAAGCACCTACCGCTTTCTCACCGCTCGCCGGACTACGATCCTACAGAACAGGCCATCCTGGCAATTACTTCGAACATAATGGGAGCGATGGATCTATTAGGAGTTGCTGATAGTAAGGAAAAGGCTAGTTTAATCATACGGGACCAGGTGTTCGCCGTTCCAGAAGCGGAAGCTCGGAGATGGTTTCAAGAATGCGGCTACGCATAAACCATATCCTACGTTCATTTCTCTATTTATTTTTATTTTTATCTATGTTTTCACGGCTAAGGCGTTGTTTGATATTAGGGAACGGATCTCGAATCTTGTATGCTATTCATATCTAAATAGTCGTTTTATCTATCGGTTGATTTTAGCGTGAAGTCATCCTCAAAGGGCACACGAATTCAGGGTTAGATCAGGATGTTTCATACGTCTTTCAATTCTCAACGTTGCTCACCAAAACCTACAGTAAAATGTGGTGCAACATATTCATTTCACAAGAGTCAAATATGAGCCCCCCCTCCAGCGCTCTCACGTGGATCTACCTTCGCCTCAATGCTTGGGAACAATGGTGGCGTGGTCGTTGCGTAGTTTGACTTTATTGAACACGCTTTCGGTGAACGCCGTCCGGCGCCGATAAAATAGCAAATACGCAGCGGGATTCTGAGAGGGTGGATATTAAGACGGGAGTTGACTGCCAATACGAACTGGGACTTACGATAGATGTCTCTGGAGTGCTAGGCGTGACGACGCTATCTTGATAATGATACCACATACCATCCGAGTCGTTCTTAGCATACGTCGTATAATGCCCCGTCGACATCCTGTCGCCCTTATGTTCATCCACCGCGAACAGATCGTACACAGAGCCGTATCCCTCCTCGCCCACCCGTTTCGATAAATCCAACCCATGCACGGGGAACGTAACCAGCTCGTCTATCTTGCCTTGCTTCTCGAATCGTTTGAGCTGAAGAACTAGTATGTTCGGTAGCCGCCATAGCTGAAGCTGTTTGCTCGCTTGTTGATGTTTCTGGCAGCGCGAACAGTACCAAGAGTCATTTGCGCCCAGCTGTTCGACTCTAGTGAGCTCGTCGAGACAACCTTCAATGTCGGCTGGCGTGCGCTCGGAACGAGACTTAGACTGCGGGTCATTGACTTTTGGAGGGACGTATGGCTCCCATTGGTCGAATGGCGAACGGGCAGTAGGGAAGAGCCTCTCCTTGACTTCAGGCCGCCAGTCCAGTACCAAAGCTTCTGTTGACCCGATCAACGATCGGCCGTCCGCGAGCGATGACTCGCGGGTTGCCCAATCAACGAATTGCCCAGTTGACGAGCCTAAGCGGAATCCAGTCTCCATCCTTTTGCTTCCCGAGCCGAATATATGCAAGTCAAATAGGTTGTTCCCGGAGTTAACTTCCGACTGTTCGCTACTGATAGAAACTTTGGGATCAACCCATCGCGAACACCGCTCTGAGACTGCACGGTAAAGCCCGTCTCGCGAACTAGCCTGGGCCGGAGTCAGGACAGAGATAAAAGGAAGGCCGAACGTGGACCCAGAGGAGGTATGAAGCACAGGGACGATGAGGGGATCGCTCGGATTGGTGCTAGAAGTTGGTGTGTAGGTGCCCATCCCTGGAACAAACCCAGGAGTAGTAAGCTCGTAGACAACTAGTTTATCGTCAGGTTTGAGCACTGTGATATTTGCGTCGTCGTCGAAAAACTTGAAAAACTTGTGCTTCCATATTTCTGTCACGAGCAACTAAGAAGGTTTCGGTGAGAATGTATGCAAAGCTAAGCATATAGTTGGGTGAGAAGCTCACCTTGTCTTGGTCAAGGCCAAGCCACTCGGCTAGTTCCCTCTTTAGATGCGCAGTAGTCGAATATTTTGGGAATGCGACTTCGATTGATCGAGTAGGTTTGGATAGGTCCCACGGCACATAGAATACGGTATGCCGCCACTGCCCCCCAGTCGCAGGTAAAGGGAGGGCGAGAGACAGAAACGGGTCAAATGTTACAGAAACCTGAAGCAATGGGACTTAGTATTTCATTCAGACCGCGAGAAACTCACAGCTTACCTTGCCACACGTCGGGCACTCTACAGTACTTTTATACATCCCTTGAAATAGGTCGGAAATAATGCTATCGTTTCGACGGGCATGTCCCTCCCACGTTTCACGGGCAATTCGACTCTCAAGCTGCGCCCGAGTCAACCCCGAGCCTCCCTCCTCAGACCACTCGGGCTTTTCAACATACGGCTTCTTGAGGACTCGATTCAGGTCTTCGTGCAGGCCGTCAAGAACCGTTCCAACGAGCTCCTGCGAATCGCCTTCTTCATAGCCAGCAAAGACGGGTGCGAACTGGCAGACAATCGCTTTGAAGTCGCGCGGTGCGAAGGAAGAGGAGCTCCCCACACGGCGTGGAGACTGGGATATCCTTTTCGGGTCCTTGACTGCGGCTGGTTGCGATGTTGCTGGATACATGCGGTGCATCAACACGCTAAACGCGTTTGCGAGTTGACCTTGCATGCTAAGTGGGTTGTCGGGGTTGAGTTCGTGTTGATGGAGATCTTGGA